>JAKUCV010003509.1:28177-39315 GCA_028386065.3 Turnera subulata | reverse complement strand
GACTCGTCCAATCTAAAATCTCGTATCACTAATTAGACACAATTGACGGATCAACATTATTCTCAGCACAGATTCCACAAATCAATAGCACAACGAACCAAGAACAGCAACAACATTTCCACAACAATCAAGTAACGGTCAACAATCATATCGGTGGGTCAATCAAGCACCAAGTTACACATACAGCATTACGGGCACATATCAAGGGTTATCCATCCTCACCTTGGCCGATTACTCAACTCCGGAAAATAATGACCGGTCCGACGCCGGCTCCTCGGGAAACTGCCCGATATCAAACCTATACACAAGACAATGTATACACGTAAATGCACATGAGAGTATGTCATGATGCCAATACTACGAAATTGCCCATCCCGGTTCATATCCGTTATTATTCCCATTACCGAAAATATTTTATCGTACGTATATCCGAATATAATTTTGGTACCATGCTTTAATTAAACTCTTTTCAAAATATATTTTCATGAATAACTATAATTTTCCAAAATAACAATTATTATAGTTTTTCTGTAAATTTATAACATATGTATATATTTTCCATAATATTTCTATAAAAATTATTACACTTTCCAAAATATAATTCCCAAGTATTATTATTTTTAGAAAACTCCATTTCCAGAAAGTACAATCATATGAACTTATTTTCTGAAAATAAATACGAATTTATAAACACACTTTTATATTTCCAAATCATTCTCGTATGCATAAATATTATTTATTTTCCATATCTTATACTTTCCCAAAATTCCATAATAATCATATATATTTTTCCTAAAATACTTCTATGTTTTAATTTTCAAAGTATTATTCATAAAAATATATAAATCAGATTTTATTATTATTATTTTTTTTAATTGAATCCGGACTGGGCCAAATAGTACAGCCCATGTCCAAGCCCAAATACTAATTCCAACAGGTTCAGCCATTACCCACCACTAATGTCTCAGGCCCAAAACAGCTGGCCCGAGTTATACCCAAGGAAGGTCCGGCCCGGATGCACAGGACCCAAGCCCAAGTGCCAAAGGCCCAGCCCATCCCACCACGGCCCGCATGAAGTCATCTTCAACCTCAAGCTTACCCGGCAGTTGCAGGTGACGGGCTCACGAGGAGAAGACGGGCAAGAGGTGGCGAGGGCGGCGAGGGGTGTCGAGGCAGGGTCGGCTGCAGCACGGGACGTCGGGCGACACGGCGAGGTGGAGGCGCAGGGCGCGAGGAGGATCTGCACGCGCGAGGGGAAGGATAGGGCGGCTGGCTTGCAGCGGCGACAGGGGCGGCTGTAGGTGGTGGTCCGGCGGTGCAGAGATGCAGGGGGGGAAGTCCGGCTCGGTGGCTGTGCTACTCCTCCTCCTCTTCTTTTTTTTCTATATTTCTTTTTTTTCCTTTTTTTCTTCCTTTCCCGGTTTCTTTTTTTTTTTCCAGTTTCAATTTTTTTTTTCTCTTCTTTTTTTCCTCTCCATTTTTCCTTCTTTCTTTCTTTTATTCTCTCCCTCTCTTTTTTTTTTCTTTCTTCTTCTTTCTTTTCTTTCCTGTCTTTTTTTCTCTCTTCTTTCTCTCCTTTTTTTTTTCTTCTCTTCCTCCCTTCTGCATCTTCACCGGCTGCCTTCTTTTATTCTTTTTTTTTTTACTATTTGTCATGTGAATCCAATAATATAATTCGTCCGCATTACGGGCGAGTCCGATCCAGACCAGAAAATAACAGATACCTCCTTAGTTATTTTCCGGTGTGATTTTTCGAGAAATTTCGAAACCCGAAAAATACCAACTTAGTTCCGAAAAATCCACGGAAAAATCACGAGCGCGGGAAAACCCTCGGTTTCGAAAAAACGACTCCCGATTTACCTTGAATTAATTACCCAAGATTAATTCAACAATAAATCACGGTAAAACAATTTCTACAGTCCCGATAAAAATCCAAATTTTACCCGGGCTGTTACACAAACCTATACAACAAAACCATACATACACATAAATGCACATAAGAGTATGTCATGATGCCAGTACTGCGAAATATACCCATCCCGGTTCTTATCCGTTATTATTTCCATTTACCGAAAATATTTTACCGTACGTATTTCCGAATTTAATTTCGGTACCATACTTTAATTAAAACTCTTTTCAAAATGTTTTCATAAAATAATTATAATTTCCAAAATAATAATTACTATAATTTTTCTGATAATTATAACATATGTATATGTTTTCCATAATATTTCCATGAAAATTATTATACTTTCCAAACTATAATTTCCAAGTATTATTATCTTTAGAAAACTCCATTTCCAGAAAGTATAATCATATAAGCTTATTTTCTGAAAATAATTTCGAATGTATAAATACACATATATATTTCCTAATACTTTTCCAAACAATTATAAATCAACATAATTATATATATATTTAGAAATATATCTATATATATTTTCCAAGAATAATAACATATACATATTGTATTCCAGAGAAATAATAACATATAATTAAAATTTCGAGAAAATATTTTCAAGGTTTATATATATTTTTCAAACTAACCATATTAATAATTTATAAATATAACATAATTATCTTAATTTGAAGAATCAAAGTATATATATTTTTCTAAACTCTAACCCAGAATATTAAATATAATTTTTCAAAATAATATTTACCATTTTTTCCAAAAATTAATTAACAGAAACTAATTATCTATATATATATATATATATATTATTTTTTTTCAAAGAAAGACAGGATCCGGACTGTGCAACCCATCCAAGGGCGCGACCCGCCCAGAGAAAACGGGTTCTTACCTAGCAGCGGCGGTCGACGGCACGGCAACGCGAGGGAAGGCTGGCGCGAGGTCGGCACGCTGAGGCGACTCCATGGGCGGTGCTAGCTCGGCGCGAGGCGGCGCGGTGGCTGAGCAGGGCGGAGGAGAGGCAGATCCGCGGGTCTGCCGACGGGTCTAAGGCGCGTCAGGGCGGCTCCGGCGGCGGATCAGCTCGGCGACGGCGGGGGTGAGGTTGCGCCGGTGAGGGGAAACGGCTGGTGGCGGCGGTGCGGCGAGAAAACGGCCGGAACGCGTCGCCATGCACAGTAACCCCCTGGGTTGACGATGAACAGTGTATATCCGGGTTTCTTTTTTTCCATTTTTCTTCTTTTTCTCTATTTTCTTCTCTTTTTTCTGTTTTTTGTTTCTTTTTTTATATATTTTTTTCTCTTTTTTTTCTCCCCCCTCTCTGTTTTTCTGTTTTTTTTTTCTTATTATTATTTTTTTTCTTTTTCTTTTATTTCTTTTTTTTCTCTTTTTCTTTTCTCTATTTTTCTTTTTCTCTCTTTTCTTTTCTCTCTTTTTCTCTTCTTTTTTTTTTTTCCTCTTTTCCTCTCTTCCTCTCCTTCTTCTGCTTTCCTTCTTTTTATAAACCGGAAAAGTTACTGTGCAACACTGTTAAACTTGTGATTAAACAATAATGCAGCTTGTCTGCATTATTGAAGCGAGTCCGGTCCGGACCAGAAAATAATCGATACCCCGTAGTTATTTTCCGGTGTGATTTTTCGAGAAATTCCGAAACCCGAAAAATACCAACTTAGTTCCGAAAAATCCACGGAAAAATCACGAGCGCGGGAAAACCCTCGGTTTCGAAAAACGACTCCCGATTTACCTTGAATTAATTACCTAAGATTAATTCAACGGTAAATCACGGTAAAAAAACTTCTACAGTCCTGGTAAAAATAAAAAATTTTACCCGGCCTGTTACACATGGTACATAGTAGTCCGACATAGTCCAACATATATTTGTACTCGTTTATCACACACATGGTTGTAAGCCCTGACAAAGACTGAATGTTGAATTGAAGAAGCGTGATTATTGATTCAGAATTCAGAATTCAGAATTTTATTTTCATTGGGCATTCACTATTCCGATATTAATTGCTATTTTCTAGTACACTTCCTCATCCGTGCATCATAACGATTTTGTTAGTGTTTGTATTTGATCTTTCATCCAATCATAATTTTTTATATTTTCTCTCTAGTTTGATTTGTTGTCTTCCTGTTTTCTATTGCTGTCTTGATCTTTCCTCTGGTCATATTATTATGTCACGTTTCATGAAAGTACTCTAACACAAACTCCCTCCTCGACTCCCTACTACACAACCATCTTTTGATCACCATCATCCACCGCCTCCTTGGCATCGTCCACAGACCCTATTTCTCTTGCCTCTATTCTGCTGCACCTGCAAGGATTGAAGGGGAGCATAAGGAATAGATGTTATATATGGCAACACATACTATGAATTAGTATACTATGTACTACATATAATTGTAACGATATGCAATACAAACACAACACAAACTATATATTTTCTATACATCATAAGATTCTCCGTTTATATTGTCTCTCATGCTATATAGCTAGTTTGCTGTATTTAGGAAATTATAAGGTAAATAAAGAGCATTTATTATTCCATAAAAATAATAAATGAATATATACAATACATTAAGTGCATTGATTCTCACTCAATTATGAATGCATCTCCTATATAATACTATTATGTGGTTTATTACAATATATTAAGTCCAAAAATATTTTACTAATTTATCATGATGAATCATGATACATGGCATAATTTTAACGTGCAATGTGTAATTATTTAGAAGTTTTTCCCTTTAAATTTAGCACTTGTCGTCGCTATCAAAATGTTCTAAAATCAGACTTATATATGTCCCATCGTTCCAACTGCTAGTTGGTATGATTTGAATGGAATCATGTGCGAATTAAAATATCGGGTAGACATGACTGCTTTTGAGTTGTAACTATAGAAAAAATGAGTAGATTAAGGACTTCATATTTGTTTGTTTAATTAATCGAATAAAGAAAAGAGCATATCGTCACATAGTGTGTCCAATCCAATGACAGGAAAAAAAAGGGGCAGGGTCCTAAGCATACGTCCACCCGCCTCTCTTTTTCTATTCGGAGCCGTACCTTAAAATTGATTATATTTTGCTTTTCTTTATTTTAGAGTCAAATAATTCTTCTCTCTTTACATCAAATAATTCTTCTTTGCCAACCTCTTGGTCGGGTTGGCATCAAAGTCTTCCGTCAACGGAGACCAACCGGGTTCGAGTCCGGATGTGGGAGTTTGATTAGTTAGATTAAGTTTGGGATAGGAATAGTATAGGTATATTAGTGGTGGCGTGAGACTCCTAAATTGAAAAAAAAATAATAATTCTTCTTTCTTTACATGAGAACCATAATCATAAATAGCACATTACGGAATGTGTGAAACTGAAAGTCTATAATTCGCCAACAGCAAACATCTCTCCTCTAGACATAATTGTAGAAAACTTGAAGCGAGGCACGAAGTAGGTCCATATATATATACATGAAATTTATAAATAAACTAATAAAATAAAATATTTAATGGAGTGTTAACATTATCCTTTCTGTAATGACGAACCTTTTATGTGTTTCTAATAAAAAGAATTTGTCTATTTTTCGTGGTTTTTTTTTTTGAGGCGGAGATGAATAAGAGCTCTTAAATAGAAATAGGAAAGGAATGAAACTCCAATTCCTTTGAAAATAATAAAATCCTTGGCAGAAAGAAAGAATTAATCCATATCAATTTCTGATTTCTCCAATTTTTTAAGAATACCGAAATTGGAGTCTTCATATATATATAGACAGAGGTTAACTTGCCAGTAGGTATATAATCAAATGCTTTGCAAGGCTGCCGCGTGTCAGACAATATGTCTGCATTTTGTGTATTGATATTTATCAATGAAATAGACGTTTCCATTCCAAAAATAAAAAGTTTCAAAGGCTTACCTCGCTCAATTTATTCGTTCATGTGCAACATATTTGTTTCTTTTACTTTTATGAAAAGGTAGTAGCTCTCATCTTCTAGGCAATCTGATATTATTTCTTCGTGATGGTAGTTGTCATATTTATGACCCCCACACCACCCCACAAACATATTGGTTATGCATCTGTAAATATTTATACATCACCGCATTCGTCAGACTAGATATAACTTTTGTTTTCAGTCTTTATCTAATTTAAACTCGTGAATATATATGGTCTTTAAAGAAGTTTAGCAATCTTTAACTTTTTGACAAAGTAACGCTATTAAATGTGGATAATGGTCGGTTTAGCTGGTCGAGGTTTAGTGAATATTAATCTCATCCATCATCCCTCAATATATAATCTGTTTTGTAACTATCACGGCCCTGAACTGGGGACTTGAATACCTCCTTTTGTTTTGTTGTCGAAACATATCAAAAGCATCTCACTTAACACATCAATTTTGACAAGTCGTCATCTATATCATAAGCTGCATATATATCCTATTGTTAAAATTGGTGCTGCTTCACCTTTAAGATGGCGTTAACATTTTCCGATTCTGACTCCACTGACATGAAATTCTGGAAGAATATTTTAACACGAAACGCAATCCCCATTTTTTTTTTTCTTTCTTTCTTTCAAAAGATCACATGTTTCCAATTGCTATCTGCAACTTTTAACAAAATCAGTGTACAAAAACTCTATGTTGGTCCTTTCTGTTCCTTTCTTTGAATTCGTATACCATCTCCGGTAGAAACGTAACTTGGTTTTTTCCTTTCTTTCCCCAGAACCACACTTCTCATAAGAAATGAGTGGTTAATCCCTCTGCTCCACTGATTGACTTCGACGACGTGGGTGACCACGGTGGCCATGGCCTCCCTTATTTCTTATTCTTCTCATATAAGTCCTCAACATTAGTATATTAAAAAAAAGTCCTCAATATATTTACATGTGCCGCCCCCTCCTAACTTTTATGTTCGTTATTGGCAATTGGCATTTACACGTAAAACTCTCTAGGTTTTTTTTTTTTCTTCCTTTTTTTGGATCAATAAAAGTCTAGGCTGAGGGCAGGCTCCCGACTCCTCGGACAGGGCAAACCACCAGGCTCAGCGAGCGCGAGCGCTTACAATGGTATTAACTTAACAGATTACCTACAAGAAAGGACGCTGAATGGGGTTGCACTCTCAACCTATCGGGAGTGCTCACCTAAACCAACTAACATGCTTCAAGTTGTATATGTTCATCTCACAATTCATCAATAACTAAAAAATTTGATAATCCAACCTACGGTTGAACGTTTTTAATATAGTATTTTAAAAGAAATATTACTATTTAAATATTTGTCTATATTGGCATTAACTAATTTGCATGCTAACTCTCCAATTAGTTTTCTTACAATTCATTTTGGAGAAATTAAACAATTTTATAATGCATTTAATGTCGTTAGACGTTTGAGGCATAACAGACTATTTAACATTTCTTTTTTAGTTTGAAATTAGTTTCTGAACGTTAGTTTAACTATTTCAGTTACAAGAATTTAATTTCAAAGAATGGAATTAAATATTTTGGGCATGCTTTGTAACCTATATAAAGTATAAACCAACCTCTTCATTGTTTGGGATATACCTTTCGGTGCTATATTTCTCTTCACTCACTTTTGAGTTTTGAGGAGTTCTCTACTTATAGGCAAACTATTCATTTTTTTTGGTTGATACAAGTTTAGGTTGAGGGGAGGCTCCCCCAGTCCGGCAAACTGCCGGGCTCAGTGAGCGCTTACAGTGGTATTTACAGATTACCCACCAAGAAGGACGATCGGTGGGGTTCGAACTCTCAACCTAATGGAAGTGTTTACTGAATCTCAACCAACTAAGCCCTGAGAGCCTAATAAATCTCAAATTATGCATTTTGTTCACCTCAATATGCTCTAATATACATAAAATATATTTATTTAAAAAATAATATGCATAATTTAATCTTGAGTGTCTTAGTTAGTTATATACTTATCAACTGATATATTTAGAGTAGGTCAAAAAAGCTATTATATTTAATTTACTTATTGATAACAATTTCTCTATTATTTTTAAAATTTTAATTATTTATTATATCAACTAAATATTTTCATAATTTATATGACTACAATATTATTATAGTTACTAATTATTTTATTTTATTTTTTATATTTTATTTAATTGATAAGACATTAACTAACTTTTTCTGCTCCCGTCAAAATTGTAAAAAAAAAACTTTTCGGCTTGGTCACGATTGACTACTACTTGGTTCCACTATTTCAAGCAATTTAATTCGTACAAGCAGCAGATTCTGTTCTAGGGTTCTAGCTGCCTGCAATTTGCCAAAAAAAGGGGGAAAAAAAATGCAGTTTTTGTTTTTCCAACAAGTTTTGCGGCTGAATTTATGTGGTGCGTTTTCCATTGTGTGTTTTCTGGTTTTCCGACGCTCATGAGATGTGTGGTCCATTTGAATTCGCACGTTATATAAATGAGTACTACAACTACTGATGCAGATGCTTACGCAACGCAATGGGTCACTCTCACCACAAAATATACGCCACCACACCGACCCCCGCTTGTTTAAACGTGGGTAAAAAGCGTTTTCCGGATTTTGAGTTTTGACATTTTGTAATAATTGTATACCTCAACTTGTTTTATTATTCCAATTATATATCAGGAGTTTTCAACGTTATATCGATTATATATTTCAGACAGCGACTTTGCTGCTGTTGTGTTGATATGTGTCAGATTCCTATGGTGCTATACCAGTACCATAATTATCCGAAGCATATGATCAAGACAACTGTTAAGATTCTATATAATCGCAACAAAAAAAACAATTCAGGTATATTATTATTACAAATACAAAACTTGAGACTTTAAAGTGCCTTTTAATCCTTAAGACGACAATGCCAGAGGATACATCTTAGTTTAGAAATTGAGCTGACAATTTGTATGCTGGGATTGTGGATCAATTTTCTGGTTTCGGATTAACAACCAGGGGGCGGGGGCCAGCCAACTTATCCCGATTTTATGTCTTTTCAGTGTTTATAGTTGAATAATCTTGTGCTCATCGCATCCTTTCCTTTCGTTTTTTTCCATTTTTCACATGTTTTTCATGTACATATCCTCGTTAGCATGGTGACGATAATTTTGGTACTGTTCCCTACGTAATTATGACTCAAACATAATAATAATAATAATAATAATAATAATAATAATAATAATAATAATAATAATAATAATATTAAGTTACTCGGAACAATTTGAGCATAATGGAATTTCACAAATTTTGCCATAATATGCGAGAATGGAGAGTTAAGGTTTGAACATCTATCTAATAATCTATTTTACTAAAAATAGTGAAGTACTATCTTAAAGGCTCTGAGCTGGAATGAATATCTACCGTCTTAATCAAAACAAAAGCTTGTGAATGCTTGTGATGTGTCAATTTCAAGGATTTGACTCATAGCACATCGTCAAGCTATATCATTTAGGTTGAGAAACTCTTCCAATTACAATGTGCTTATGTGATTCCTTATTATACCCTTCAAAATGAAAAAAAAAATAAATTGAAATGACAATTCATTTCTCCATATTATGGCACATTGTTAGCCTTCCGGGTTGGCTGACTATTAATATAGTAAAAATAGTAAATAAGTTACAGTGTATACGAAAATAATAAAAAATAGATGAAATGTTGTGTTTCTTACGTTTGGAAAAACAAATATACGCGCCAGATAGGGATCGAACCTAACCTTCTGCTTAGGAAACAGACGCTCTATCCACTGAGCTACAAGCGCTTTTTGAGTATATGCATGTTATTAATTTTATTTATTGCTTATATACAATACGACTTTGTTCTCCACCAAAAACCATGGTCCAAAACCAAGATGATTATAGTAGCTTGGGGCTGATTTGCGCTCAGGGAATTTTATGGTAGCTTATGTTTTTTCAAACTTGTAATTATATTTTTAGAATAATCTTTTTAAGATTACTAGTTTTTTCTGCACGTGCGATGCATGTGGCATAGTATTATATGTTTTAAATCACGTGGTGTAGTATTAATCTTAATCTTGAAAAGAACTTATATATAAAATTTAGGTAGATGGATACATATTATTTAGAATTAGTTTATGTGCTGGAATATGAATTTACAAATCTATTATTGTTAACAATATTTATTATTTCTTTGATATCCTAAATTATATAAGTTTACTTTTCAAATATATTATTATTATTTTTAGTCGTTGTTCATGTTGGTAAATTTTTGTTTTTTTTTATATAGTTTTTGTATTGTATATAAGGGTAATTATACTAATTTGTAGGTTTTTCTAGCTCCTACTTGAAAAAATATAAACCGTGAGTTCTTATAATTATTCTTCTCTATGATTATTCTTTTTCGCTGATGTTATCGTTGTTCGTAGTTTTTGCTGACTCTTCGGCAGTTCTTCGTTCTATAAATATAGAGAAACTACTTGAAAAAATATAAATCGTGAGTTCTTATAATTATTCTTCTCTACGATTATTCTTTTTCGCTGATGTTATCCTTGTTCGTAGTTTTTGCTGACTCTTCGGCAGTTCTTCGTTCTATAAATATAGAGAAACTACTTGAAAAAATATAAATCGTGAGTTCTTATAATTATTCTTCTCTACGATTATTCTTTTTCGCTGATGTTATCCTTGTTCGTAGTTTTCGCTGACTCTTCGACAGTTCTTCGTTATGCCATCCTTGTTCTTCATTATTGTTTTGTTTAGAATTAGTTTTAGTATTAGATAAGAATTTATAAATCTATTATTTTTAATAATATTTATTATTTCGTTGATATTCTAAATTATATAAGTTTAATTTTTAAATTATATTATTATTTTCAATATTATTATTTTTAGTCATTGTTCATGTGGTAAATTTTTGTTTTTAATAGTTTTTGTATTGTATATAAGGGTAATTTTTAACCTTGCTGTTGCCGCCGTCCTGATGTGCCGTCCGCTGTCGCCATCCCGTCCCTTCGTCGCCGCCGCTTCCCGTTTGCTCAAGGTGAGCCGTGGATGTTGACCCGTGTGAGGAGAATCCGACCCGGGTAGCGTGGAAGCGGGTTGACCCGCGCCTGGTATCTGGGTTGGTTTGGTTGGGCTCACTATTTGGGTTGTGGTTTCTGGGCTGTGATGTTTCGGGCCGGGCTGTGCAGCTGGATCCGCTACGCGGGCCTGTGCCTGGGCTCGTGGTTAGGGCCTGGGCCTGGCACTGTGTAAGGGTCTGGGCTGGCACTATTTGGCCCAGTCCGAAAATAAA
>JAKUCV010003509.1:4582-21982 GCA_028386065.3 Turnera subulata | reverse complement strand
CATGATTGTTAAGGTATTGTTGATGCTGTTGTAGAAACGTGTTAGCCCTGTGTATGTCGTGTTGGAAATATTGTTGAACGGTTGATATTGTTGAATTGTTTGATGTGAAAGTTTGGTGATATGAAATTGTTGACTGGATTGTGAAATTGGTTCTTGGATGATGTGTTGAGGATGATGTTGGATTATTGACTGTGGATATTGTGATGAATTGTTAATTGTGAATAATTGGTGCTATATGTACTGTTGGTGGATATTTGGTAATATGGAATTGTATTGGGTAATTGGCAGCTATGGTTATTGTTGTTGTTGTTGCTATGATGTTGATTTGCTTGATTGAACCGTTGTATGACTGTTGTTGGTTTATTGGATACTGTGTTGTGATTGATGTTGGACTGTGAGTAATTGATGTTATGGAACTGATGAGGGATTGGCCTGTTGTGTAACTTGAGCTAATAGGAAATTGGATAATTGTTTGACTGTTATGGATATTGTGATTGCTGACGGTAGACAGTGTTGTGATTGGACAATTGGAATAAACTATTGACTGTGGATAATTGAGAAATGGAAAATGGAAATTGGAATTGGAATTGATATGATATGATGATATATGTGGAAAGTAGTGGTACGACCCGATGGTTTGAAAATTAATTTTGGGATGCTATGGTCGGTTACTTGGTCTGGTTACTTGATTTGGTTGGCATGTTGATGTTTGAGGTTGGGGTATACCGAATACCCAGTGGCTCGGATATGCCAAATATCCGCGGTGGCTCGGATATGCCGAATATCCGCAGTGGCTCAGATATGCCGAATATCTGGTTGGTATGATGTTGTCTGAGGTTGGGGTATACCGAATACCTAGTGGCTCGGATATGCCGAATATCCACGGTGGCTCGGATATGCCGAATATCCGGTTGTTCTGATATGTGGATTGGTTTTTGACCTAGCATCCGGAATTAATTGATAACCAGGTACGACCCTAGCTTGTCCAGTGACGGGGCCCAGAAGATAAAATTGGTAATAAAAATAATTAAGCATTCACTTGTCTTGACATAGTTGTTATGGTGATTTACTTGTAATGTGATTGGTTGAGCTTGACATGATTTGGTGAGAGTCCTCTGTCGTGTTATTTGTGATGATTTCCTCTGTTGTTGTTGTTGTCTGAGTTGTTATCCACTGAATGTTGTTCGTGATAGATTCATTTGATTTGATTGTTGTGTTTACCTCGAAAGTGTTATGGTTGAATATATCACTGTTTATCTTTCGTCGGTGAGCGTTTCGGACTCACCCCTCGCCTGCGGGGTTTCATCCCGTTCCTACTCAACAGAGTACATGTCCGAACCACGTATGGTCTGTCCGACGTCGCAAAGGGAACCCGTCCGAACCTAGGTATCTAACGTACACAGCGTATGTCACAATCACTCATTTCAGAAGGCGACACGTATAACAATAGCTACAACCCGGCATCCCGGTATATGTTGTTTAATATTTTGGGCCGTTGGGCCGAGTTTATTTTGTCCACACTGTATGCTTGGGCTTTGTTGGGCTGGGTTGTCACAGTTCCGGCACGTGTTTACTGTGTACGGTAAATACGGGTCGGGACGTTTCATTATACTAATTTGTTGGTTTTTCTAGCTCCTACTATATAGTTATAAATAAAGAGAAACTACTTGAAAAAATATAAACCGTGAGTTATAATTATTCTTCTCTATGATTATTTCTTTTTATCTGATGTTATCCTTGTTCGTAGTTTTCGCTGACTCTTCGGCAGTTCTTCGTTTTATAAATATAGAGAAACTACTTGAAAAAATATAAACCGTGGGTTCTTATAATTATAATTATTCTTGTCTATGATTATTCTTTTTATCTGATGTTATCCTTGTTCGTAGTTTTCGCTGACTCTTCGGCAGTTCTTCGTTTTATAAATATAGAGAAATTACTTGAAAAAATATAAACCGTGAGTTATAATTATTCTTCTCTATGATTATTCTTTTTATCTGATGTTATCCTTGTTCGTAGTTTTCGCTGACTCTTCGGCAGTTCTTCGTTTTATAAATATAGAGAAACTACTTGAAAAAATATAAACCGTGAGTTATAATTATTCTTCTCTATGATTATTCTTTTTATCTGATGTTATCCTTGTTCGTAGTTTTCACCGACTCTTCGGCAGTTCTTCGTTTTATAAATATAGAGAAACTACTTGAAAAAATATAACCCGTGATTTCTTATAATTATTCTTCTCTATGATTATTCTTTTTATCTGATGTTATCCTTGTTTGTAGTTTTCGCTGACTCTTCGGCAGTTCTTCATTTTATAAATATAGAGAAACTACTTGAAAAAATATAAACCGTAAGTTCTTATAATTATTCTTGAGACGCCCCGACCCGTATTTACCCAACTAACAGTAATTACCGAACAATCGTGCCGACACGTGGCACAAATAGTACATACAACAGAAAATCCCGCCCAACGGCCCAATATAATGTCAATCACCCGACCTCGGGTACAGCAACAATATTAGCACAGCGGAAGCATTTAAATACTCAAGACACCATATGCAAAACCTGACGTAATCTAATGGATCCGAGTCCTGTCCGAGGGTACATGCAGCTTGCCATGTATGTTCCTGTACTCAGCACAAATCAAACTATGTGACCGAGTCACGCAGGCGAGGGGTGAGTCCGAAGTGCTCACCGGGTAAAATCCATAAGTAAAGATAAATATACAGGCAACCCATTAATAACCAAGTCACAATAAACCGCAACAAACAGAAGGTTCTCACAAACCTTAAATAGCACTCTTTGTGATTCTAGACACACTATTCCAATTTTATTAACAGGGCCCCTATCACTAGTTAAATGGTGGTCGTCGCCAGGTAGTCAAGCTAGCTAGCCCGTAGACCCCGCCCTGGTACCTCCACGTAATAACTGGCACAGACAGGGAGCAGACTCCAAGCACACTTTCCCCCAGCGCCTAAAGTAAATATCGGTACAGACAGGGAGCAGACCCCAAGCACACTCTCCCCCAGCACCATAAAATAAAAGACTACCATCTGGCTGTTCCAACATTTAACTGTGACTTACTAGACGTCTAAGTGTTTCAATTTTATTATTTCCCTCTTTCTCAACTTGTTTCCACTTTACTATTAACCGTCCATTTTTCATTATCCCGAGCAGGCTCACGGCCTCTCAGCTCGTCTGGATAACACAAACTTAACCAATCTATCATCACATAATAGTACCCCCGGTACTTAATTCACACAATTCTCACAGTGAACAACAACAACAATAAACTTACTTTTACCAACCATTTCAACATTATCAATAACATCAACAACCAATCACAGTCACAAAAGCAGTATCATACCAGCAAATATCACACATAGTAAATAAACAGAAACTTGATATCACGGGTGGTATATAAATATTTACTTATTCTCACCTTAGCCAATAAATTCTTCCGGGAACTCTTCCTCTGGTTCCGGTTCCACGTGCTCGTTCACGTTATCAAATCCTATATATAATTAATAACAAATATACAGTCACACAAATGCACAATAAACATGATATGCATATGATTATTATCCCGTTTAACCATACCAGGTTAATATTTTCGTTTAAGCATTATTTCCGTAATTATATGTGTTTCCTTCTCCACAAATTAATATATATATCGTGTATGTATATCTCCGGATATTATTCCGGTATTATACTTTGATAATACCCTTTTTCAAAAATATTTTTCATGAAAATAATTATATAGCATATATAGTTACCATAAAATAATTTTTTTGAAAAAAAATAACATATATATTTTCCAAAATAATTTCATAGCATATATATCGTTTTCTAAAATACTACCATATCATATGTATTATTATATTTTCCAGAGAATTATGTCAAACCTTTGCCCAACCTCACATCATATTTATTTTATTTTCCAGAATATATATAACATGTATATATATATATCCGTATATTATTATTTTTTTATCAGGTTAAGTAGTTATTTTTATTTTCGAATTGGGCCATAACATGTGAAGCCTAGCCTATTGCTTAGGTCCAGTCCATAGGCCAGCAACAGCCTAGGTGCAACCCACACAAGAGGCCCAGCTTAGTTAGTCAGCCCAACCAAAACAAACCTAGGTCAACCCATCCCAAACGGGTCGACCCGTTCGTCATCTTCATCCTCACAGCTCACCTACGGCAACAGTAGCGGCGCACGCGAGGTGAGGAGGCGGCTACAGACGCAGGTTGACGACATGAGAACGGTGGCGAAGACGCGTTGGTCTGGTGGCGCGACTTGCAGCAGCGTTCGACGACAGAAGAGGAAGCGACGCGGTGGTGGCGCGAGGTGAAGCTCAGTCCGGCGACACGAGGAAGGAGGGACGGCGAGGAGGCGACACGGTCGGAGGCGCGGCGAGGCAGGCGGCGACGTTGCTGGCTTACGTCGGGTCGCGGGTCGTCGTCGGCTGCGTCAAGGCCAGACCCGGTCTTGCTGCAGCTTGGCTTCGACGGTGGCGATCTGTAGTAGAGGGGCGGCGCGACGGTGAGGCAGGAAGTAGAAAGAAGGAGGAGGTGGCACGGTGGTGATGGTGGCACCGTCGAGAACACCGTCACTGCCGTCGTTGGCCCCGTCTACGAGAAATTCAAAGGCGTCCTCGACGATCTCCTCGTCTTCCTCGAGAAGAGGTACAACTGTAATTCTTCTCGCCCGAGTAGAAGAAGAATTGTAGAAAAAAGAAAAAAGAGAAATAAGGGAGGAGGAGATCTGACAACAGATCTTATGCTGCTAACGGTAGAGGATGGAGGAACAAGCACGAGGTTTGGAGAGGGGAAGAGGACGGAAAGAGGGTTGGCAATTTGGCATGGCAGATCGGATCTTGGTGGTATGCTAAGGGTTTTTGAGATGTGTTAAATTTTGATTTTGGGATTGAAGGGGTAGATGATATGGTGTTTGCGTGGCTTGTGGCCGATTTGCAAGCAAGCGTCGGGGAAAGAGAGAAGGATAGGAATACTTTTGTTTCTTTTTATTATTATTTTTTGTTTGTTCAATAACAAAGTGAATCAACGCATTTTAAGTTGCATCCAACGGGTTCTTTTTTCTTAATTCAATTATCCTACGGTTTTTTGCGAGTTTCTTTCTTCGATATTTAATATAGGAAAAAACTAAATATAAAATATGTAATAATCATAATTTCACACAGCATCTAGGGATAAGAATGTTAAAAATAAAAGACAAGAAAATAAAAATGACATGTTTTTTATGATTTATTTATTTTTTATTATTATAAAACTGATTTATTAAAAAGGAGTTTTAGAAATCAAATTTGGAGAAAAAGAAAATAAAAGAGGGAATAAAAAGATTTCAGCCTGCGGGCCCCATTGACACGTGTCAGCACCACGATAATCGACCTGCTGTAGTGGGTAAAATGGACAATGTGGCCCGGTAAATTTTAAGTTGAGGGACAACATGCGTGAAAATAAACGAAGAGGGACAACAAATACGAAATTAACAAAGTGTAAGGATAGAAAAACCTATTTACTCCAATAATAATATAAAATCAGGTCCAATTTTTAGTCCCGAATAGAGTAAGAGAACCGATCTGGAAATACAATGTTTAGAGGCGTCTCACATATCTTGGAGTGGTCACCCAATTTTTTTTTAAAGTGATAAAATCTAAAAAATTAACCTCTCCTTAATTTCCTTAAAAGAGACTCACCAAGCAAACCAATTCTAAGGGTCCGTCATACTTATGAAGGTGTGAGACACCTAACTTGTAAGGGACCAAAGCTTTTTTTTTTAATCTTTGTATTACCCCCTAAAATTGGAAGTACTTTGTTAAAATTTGGTTAGATTCTATCCCTCCGTTAGCCCTCTTTTTGTCTGCTTGGTGAAAGATACGAACGTGATGAATGTTTGGGTGCGAGGTCAACTAGGACCATTTTTTCGTTTATTACCCTCTTTTTTTGCAATTTCATTTTTGTTGGAATGTTATTTTTTCGCTCCTTTCATTATTGCTTTGATTTTGTTAAGATATATGACCGTAAGTTGGAACAACACTTTCACACTCCTAATTAATCGGATGTCATTACCTTACTGAAACTTGATTGATATTTAATTTGATCCCATAATTTTAATCACATCCTGTTGCAAGTGTCCTATTGTCCTATATTGTCCTATTTCTGTTGAGGCTTATAAATTAAATGAAGAGCACAGAATTCGTAATAGATAATGGCCAGAATGAATGAATACGTATCCACCAGAGATAATCTAGGAGGCAGTAATCTAACAAAATAGACACAGGCTGGGTGGTGGAAATGAAAGACCAGGTCAAATCTCACCCTAAATTTGTAAATTTTTCTCCTCTTAAATCTCTCTTCCATTGCAAACACGGTTTCCCTCCACCAATATTTTCTTACCAAAACCCACACCATGCATCAATCCTCTACATAACCAAAACAGCGCAAATCGTTTTTTTTTTTTTGTTTCTCCTCACGTACGGCATCCACCACTCTCTCACAAATCACCATGGTATCATCATCTCCTCTCCTCCTCCTCCTCTTACTCCCAATACTAGTGGTTGCATCCCTCCCAGCAGCTCCCTTGCAATCCCAGCTCTCCCTTGACTACTACAAGAAAACATGCCCCCAGTTCGAGAAGATCGTGGGGCAAGTGATCACCGAGAAGCAACTTGGCTTCCCTTCCACCGCCGCCGGGGTTGTCCGCCTCTTCTTCCATGACTGCATGGTCGAGGGCTGCGACGCCTCCCTCCTCATCTCCTCCAACTCCTTCAACAAGGCCGAGCGCGACCACGACATCAACGTGCCCCTCCCGGGCGACGCTTTCGACGTCATCGCCCGCGCCAAGACCGCCCTGGAGCTGGAATGCCCCGGGGTCGTCTCCTGCTCCGACATCCTGGCCACCGCCGCTCGCGACCTTGTTGTCATGGTGGGTGGCCCGCACTACCAGGTAGTCCTGGGGCGCAAAGACGGGCTTGTGTCCCACGCAACCTCGGTGCAGGGCCATCTTGCCACCCCTAAGATGTCCATCCAAGAGATTATTTCCTTGTTCCAGTCCAGAGGGTATACGGTGCAGGAAATGGTGGCTCTGGTAGGGGCACACACCATAGGCTTCTCGCATTGCAAGGAGTTCAGTGACAGGCTTTTCAACTTCAGCAAAACTTCCAAGACCGATCCTGCATTGAACCCCAAGTACGCTGATGGGTTGAAGAAGCTGTGCGAAAATTACACCACCGACCCCACCATGAGCGCCTACAATGATGTGATGACTCCTGGCAAGTTCGATAACATGTACTTCAGGAACTTGAAGAGAGGCCTGGGATTGCTTGCCTCCGATCAGGCATTGGCTGAGGATGAACGGACTAAGCCCTTCGTGGAGTTGTATGCCGAAAACGAGACCGCCTTCTTCAAAGATTTTGCCAAAGCAATGGAGAAAACCAGTCTTACCAAGATCAAGACTGAGAAGGATGGAGATGTGAGACGCAGATGCGACCAGTTTAACGAAATAAAACACTGAGATATCCATGATATCATTTACCCCTTCACTTCATTGCACTGCGTACGTACGTGCCAAAACAAACAAAAATGGGTTACTGATTTGAAGAGAATGGGACATTAGTTATACTAATGGTGATTTTCGCGAGGCTGGTTATTCTTGATTTTACTTTATTTCTTTTGTGTTAATTATGCCCAAATTGGTTTTCTCCGTGTATGGTTATGGTCATGGATCACTAGTTGCGATGATTTCCAGTGTCACGATTGCATTTGCAGCAGTTGATATATTATCTGATCAGTATTCACCATTATATATTGTCACCCGAGAATTTGTGTAGATTTTCATTTATCGTTTTGATGCAAAAGATTTTCATTTCATTAATAGTATTTGTCCTCCAACTAGTAGATAAGAGCCTCTCCCTCACTTCCAGCATCCACTTGAAATATTTCAACATCCGCAATTACAATCCTGAAGCTATTTTGCTTCTTTGTAATTTTTTTTTTTTCGCATATTTGTATCTTTGGTTTTTTTTTTTTCCTGCAACAGTAACAAATTAATGTTCTGAAACTTCTCTCTTTTTTTCCTCCATGTTTTTTTACGGCAATTATATTTTTTGTTTTAAGAGATTAACCGCAAAATACAAAATGAGATTCTTTTAATGCTGGGTATAAAACATGGGATTGCTTACTTATTCTTGTAATGCTGCGTGAACGTGAGACCTTAATTTTTTTTCCTGGACTATTGCCGTAGGTATTAAAGGCAACGACTTCGCAAAACTTCAGGACTGTATTTTTCATATCAGTATCGGAAAAAACCCATTAGATAGACCTGAAAGATTAAAAAAAAAAAAAAAGAAAGAATATGGCTTTTCAATTTTTTTTTCCTTTTCTTTTTTTTCTTGACAAATATTTGGCCTTCAACTTCGACAGAAAAGAAAGAGGATACGGATAAGAAATCTCGAGGAAAAATATAGTAAAAGTTTGCAGTCCTCAACTTTCTGTAAGGCTTGGTTTGAGAAGGAAAGAATGATGAGGGAAAGAAAATGAGAAGAATGATTGAGAAAAGAATAAAAAATATGATTCCCTCACTTTGCTTGGAAACATCACAATTAAAAGGAATGAAAATGAGAGGAATGTCATCAAAATTATAAAAGATCCAAAGCATGAACATGAAAAGAATAATAAAGGTAGCCTAAAAAAGCCTTAAGAGGGGAGGATGAATTAACTTTTTTGAGTTAATCACAGATATGGTCTCTATGAAAACTAGCATAGGCAAACACAATTATGTTCATGCTTTGCTTCACACTTCTCCAGTTTTAATCCATCATTGCAACCCTTCTCTACCACCACCAAGGAGTTCATCCCACCCCTCCCCTAACTAAATCCATCTCATTTTTAAAAATTCACTTCACAACCATTTTCTGGATAAAGTGTTGTCATCGCTGACCACCACTTGCATCGCCGTCACCCATAGATAAGGGTTGTACGGTGTTTGTTTCAAAACATACATCAAATAACAAGTACCCCCAAATAGGGGTTGAAAACCTGTATCCTCTTGAAAAGAGTTTTTTGATTTGGTTTTCAGAACTATACCCGAAGAATAGAAAAGGCAAGACAGTTCCAAGCACACCCTAAATTCTCATAGAAAGAAAAATTAAAAGAATCAAACTTGACAAATTGATCTAGCACTTTAGCCTCCCAAATATGATGGTGAGCATAAAAGGTGGAAACATCTTTCCATTTCCTCAACCTACTAAATAAACAATAAATATGCTGATGGAAGAATCTTTAAGTTCAAGTTATGGATTTTACAGGTTGTTTACAATCAAGAAGAATAAAAGGTAATGGCTGAGGAAAATAAATATAGGGAGGTACTTTACACTAACAAAAAGTGGTCATCGTTCGAATGCTGGAGCTATGGAGCATCTCCATCGGGCCAATTCTGCACTTCCATTTATTAATTAATTAACACAAAGGTCAAGGAATTGCTTGACCCCCCATACGTAGCTTGCTCATTGACCCATGGGAATAAGACAACCGTAGGAATTTGACTCGTAATCCAGTCCTGTCTGATTCAGCTTCCAGTATCCTCTCAGATGTAACAATCACATTGGTACAATTATACAACTGCCAAATGCAAAGATGCACTGGAAAATGAGATGGCTTGGATTTCACCATCGTTAGCAAGGCTTTCTCTTGTCAACCTTTAAGTGGATATTGAACCATTTCTTTTTCCTACTTCTATCCCTCATCGAAGGTTTCTTATCTTTCACATTTGCGTCTTCTCTGGACTCCCTAAATGAACCCGTATTTTTGTTCCTACTCCCACTCCGCTTAATTGGTGGAATGGTTGTGTATGAAGCATGAACTGCATTCCTCTGTTTAAGAAGCTCATCAATCTGCAAAACCGAAAAAAAAAAGGTTCAGAAACCAACAAGCAGGTCACAACTAGCAACCCATACAGCGCATAGGGACACATTGTGCATGGTTCAAACTCACCTCTTGCATTTCTTGGGCATACCTACCGGTCATCTCTGTAAATTGTGCAAGGACCTGCTGACAATCGAGTTAAATCAAGTATAAAGACACAACACGCAAGAAAATCATAGATGTGAACAGCCAAATACAAACCTCTCTGTATTCAGTTTCAAACTTGGATATTTCAACCCTTTTTGAAAGGATTTGAGCTTCAACAGCTCTAAGATCATCTTTTTCCTCGGTAAAAGGTGCAGCACAAAGAGCCTCTATTGAGTAGCTTACACTTTTAAAAAAGTTGTCACCTAAAACAAGTGACCAGGAAGTTCAAGTCAGCTCCATCGCTGAGCACAATCAAGAAACTTTTTGCAACTAAAGGGCTAAAAGTTGCAGAACTGACCGTAGACTGCGAAAACATGGGTGCCAGCCTTCAGTTCGGTTATTTCACATGGTTGAAAGCCATCAAGTTTCTTGAAGAATGCAGCATCTGCATCCTTTGCAGCAGCTATCTGAAACCACATTTGTTTGGAAACAAATAACAAATAATGAGCGAACAGAAAAACTGAAGATCACAACATGACAGGAAGGACAATGTCATCAGCTCACCGAGTTGACTGTTTGATCCCATCGATAGACAGGGAAACAAAGGAAATACATGCCAGCGGATGTAACCTTTCCTGTTTTAGAACTGTCCTCCTAAAAATGAGAGCAAAGATGGATCAGAATTGAGGATGTTGTATGCTAGAACAGACCAACTCAAACCAAATGGCAATTTGATTGGAAAAGGTAACAGCAATAATTGAAACTGCTTCATACCTGTAGAGCAAGGCTCAATCCACCACTTTCCTCCTGATCAAAATATAATAACTGCACAAAGGCAACCCATCCAATAAGAATAAAGCCCATTATTCATTCAAAAAGAAGCAACCACCACAACAAAGTCTACCTAAAGACATCAACCAAGCAGCAAACACATTTTTATCCCAAAAAAGGCAGCAAACACATTCAGCAAAAACTATGAAACAATACAACAAGAATCATATGGGTTGGACCTGTGGTTGTGAGTGGTGTAAATTTGATACACTAGTAAAGAAAAGAAAAATGAAACACTAAGAAGCTCCACAAGTTGGTGCTAATCTGAATTTGGCTTCCAACACAGTCAAAACAACCGTAAAGACTATAGGCCAAAAATTTTCACTCACAAGCATACCACCAAGGTAAAAAAGGTAAAGAGTGGTTGGAAAAACTAGCAAATAAAGAAACAAGATTTCAGTCGGAACATAAGCTGAATACAACAGCCACAAGTTTTTCCCATCCCAAAATGTGGAATGGCCACACATGGAAGCAAAATTGAAAGAATGCTTCCAACGCAGCCAAAGAAACCCAAGCTGATGGTACTGGCAAGGGAAAATCCACAAACCAGGTGGTGCATTTGTCCCAAAAACAATATTACGGGAGACCATTTTCTTTTCAAACCAGGAACTTTTATTTTCCCCCATCTCCTTCGTCCTTATACCAAAGATATCTAAATCTGGTCATCCTGGTTTCTGAGGAAAAAAGAATCTCTACCAAGGAGCGTTATCTCATAGCATGCTGCATTTTGAGGTCCATAGAAAACAAATATTCAAGTACAATCGCATTTCCATTCATTGAAGTCTACCACTGAAATAATCCCCACCTTTAACTTAATAACTCTGTAAGCACCAAAAACCGTTTCGTTGAAAAGTTTCACTGTTATGATTTATTTTGTGTAGTCATGCAGTCGCCAGAAATGAATAAAAGTTCTAGAAAATTCAAACTCTAAAGGTGGGAAAAAAATTTAACTGAAGAACATGGATGTGGTAAATAATTTCCGGAACACCATTTTTTTCCTCTCACTATGATTGAAGCTGACACTTCTTTCAGATGCACTCATAAACAGCTGAGGATACTTTGTTATAATCAAAATTTATATGGGCCTACAAAGATTATTTCAACAAGAATTCCTGTGTCCATTGAATAGTCATCACTCTTTCCTCTACTCAATGATTTTAAGAGACTACACCCTCCCTTTACAGGAAGATATTCCATAGGAAAATATAACAAAAGACGTTGTGGTTACTGCATCTCCAACATGCTTGCAAAGTGTCTGTACCAAAAATCTACGGTTTGCACAAACCTTGAACTTGCTTTTGTCTGATGATTGAACTCGACAGACAAATCCAGCCCTTGCTTCCTCTTCCGTCAGTGTTACAGAATAGAAATGAGCACATTGCTTTTCAACCTGTTCCAAACACAAGCATTCTATGAGCCCCAGCAACAATACACGAACTGGACAAACAACAATATTATACACCTAACCTTTCGGGAGATGGCTTGCCCCAGTGCCAGTGGACGAACGGAGACCATGCCATTAAGAGCCTCCTCCAAAACAGTTGCCGCAACAGTGGTCCTAATTGGCACACCGAGTTTACTACAATGCAAGGGTGAACAGAGAAATCAATGCAAAACCCCCTAAATATAGTGATTATTCCACAAGTTTTTGTGAGGAAAAAATTGAACATGGAAAGTTAATGATTCAAACACAGAAGTTCAGGATGACATTACCTAAAAAGCGCTGCAAACATAGTGTTCACGGCTCCTAGACTTGAAAGATCTAGCTCTAGATCTTGACTTTCTGATTCAACAGCCTGATCAGAGGACCAGGGACACGCTAAGCATTACTATCTCAGAAATTACTGAGAGCAAATGGATTTTTGGGTAGTCCAGAAGCAGCATAACGAACTATGTTGCTCTATAAGCACAAACAAGTTCCTCAATCATCCCAGTTTTAGACTTTAGTAATCTCACCTCAAAACCAGCCGAATCATACTGGCGCCTTTTGTCTGCATCAGATAAGATGTTATATGAAAATGTAACCTCTTTAAACTTATCAGCTGCTTCTGGATCGTTTGCATTCTTGTCAGGATGATACCTGAAAAAGGACACAATCATCATTCACAAGACATCAAAAGCCATAGCTGTTGAAGAACATCATAACAAAAGGAAGAAAACCCAACTGGTGGACATCTCAATGATGTATAACCAAACAATCCATCAAATTTGTTGGAAATGAAATGGGATCCATTTTAATCATAAAAGGTCTCAAGCTTCCTGTAATTCAATATCCCATATTTGCCCTTGATCGATAAGGTCAATCAAACACCACACTCTAGGCAAATTTGATAAGTAACCACAAAGGAACTAAATAAATGTTTATCGAATGTTTAGCTGCAGAGTCTGCAGCTCGGCTCGGCAACCTACAAACTTTTACCAGTATAGTCACTCTATGTGAGCAAGAAAAAATTCATCGGTAAGGAAATGTTCTCTAAGAACGCAAGTTCCCCATCTGGTTGAGGCTAAATTACTTTAGCCATACAACAGGCCACTCTATGCGGTAATCGAGACCAATAGTATGTTCTGATTCCGATCCCCAAAGCTGCTCTCTTCTGCAATTCTCATTGAATTTCAGCTATTCACCAGTGCTATACCTATATATCATCTTGCACAACTCATTCCCATCCATTTATTCTTATGCAGAAGTTACATTGGCTCATCCTAGCATTTTGCCACGTCATTTTCAACCTCCGGTAACAAGCGTTGGAATGCTACCCTCCTGCAGTGAAACTATGATTGAAAACCAACTCTTTCCTAGCCCGATTCATACTGAAAGGAGTGAACTTCGTAATTTTTACGATGTAACATTCTCAAGCTTGAACGCACAATCACTAGTACCAACCTCTACCAATTATCACCATTTAGAATGATCAGCATAGATGGTCACGGATTTCTTGTTTGACACATCCAGAAATTTAACAATAGCACAGCAGGTCCAAGAACTTTACTGTTGAATCAACAGTCACAATAAATAAACAAAGAAGCCGGTGGTTCTCTGCTCTGCCAAATCCCTATGGGCGACAGAAAACTAACAAAATTTGATAACACTTTCAATGCAAATAAGATACAAAAAAACCCACAGCCCAGACTAGTTGATTAATTACGCTCTCACAGACTTCAGTCGCCATGCCTTTTCATACACATTTCCACTCCAAGCATCCCAAATCCCAACGGATTGAGGTCCTCTATCATCCATCAGACTTGGCTAAGCAAGCAAAACAAAACCAAACTGAGTCACTTTATTAGTTCTCAACACCACCGTTGTAGCCAAATCCATCCAAATATCAATCAGTTCTGGCTCTCACATTCACTCCCCTCACTTAAAATCCCAAATTAACCAGGGGAAGAAAATCCCCAAGCTTCAACCAATTAACTAAAAACAGGAAACCACATTTGCTATATAGAACAAGAAAGGATCAAAACTACACCGTAGAAAGGAATGTCGTTTTGTGTTTTGCTTGTGTATATTCTAATTTCTTAGAATTCAAAAAAAAAAAATGAGTAAAAGAGAAAAGGAAACAGAGGAAACCGTACTTGAGAGCCAATTTACGATAGGCGGACTTGATTTCCTGGTCGGTGGAGTTCCTGGAGACACCGAGCACCTCGTAGGGGTCTCGCCGGTGGAGCTGCTTCGGCCCCGCATCCTGCCTCTCCGACTTCGATCGGTGCGCCGGCATTTTAAAAAAAAAATCACAAGAGAAAAAGAAAAAGGAAAAGCACAAAAAATGAAACCCTAGAATCCCTCTGGCACCAAAGAGAAATGAAGCCACAACACAACACAATACAACTGGTTAAAGAGGAATGCGTCTCCTCCACACAGTCCTTGTCATCTGAAGAAGTTAAAAGAGGCTAGAGAGGAGGAGAGGAGGAATCCCTATAGAGGAGAAGGAGGAGGAGGATAAAAATAGTCCATAGGGACCTGACCCTGACCTGACCTCCCTTTGTTCAGCTGGAGAAGGAAAGAAAGAAAGAGACAAAGCAACAAGAAAATGGAGGGGGAAATTAGGTGCTCTTTTTTTTTTTGTTGCTTTTTTTTTGTTTATTTCAGTTCTCCCCTTCCCCCCTTCTCCCTCTTTCGGTCTTTCCTTTTCCGGGTTTTTTCCTTTTTCTTCTTCTTATTATCATCATTATTATTATTATTTTCTTGATAAACAGCGCCGACGGTGTGCAGTGTGCCCACTCGAGCGATCGTTTTTCGTTTTCCCCGAAAAACATTTTATTAATTTAAATAAATACGACAAGATTTTTAATCCACTGTGGCACGTGACTCTCCGGCTATTGGCTCGTAGCAATGGGGTGGCCGTGCCACGTGGGAGAATTTGTGGCCACTCGAGGAGAAGTGGGTCGGGGTGCGCGTGGGGGTTTTGTTCTGGGGGGGTGAGGAGGGATTTTAAATGAGTTTGAATTTGGTAGTAGTAATATATAAGAGATAAGAGAGAGAGGGAGAGGGAATGGGCCCGCAATCAAAGCTGAAAAGCTAATTATTGAAATCGTAATTAGTGGGTGGGGGGGTGGTGGTACTGGTGGGATAGTAAACTGGCTGGGTAAGGAGAAGGAAACAAAAAGAACAGTTGCAGATTGGAGCTAGAAACCCTAATCATCATCGTATCATATCATTATTTATTATCATGATATCATGTCATTATCGCCCAACTTATTAGTTTTAAGTTCTGTTTCTTCATATCTAATCAACCGAGGGAGAGATGCCAACTTATCGTCTTCATTTGTGACGGAACATCTAATTGAATTAATCAAAGTCTTCTTTGTATACATTCGTCTACACTAATACACTTTTTTTTTTTATCTTAATGAGTATGTATCATTTTATTGCATAGCAGGAACTAGCAACCGACAGTAACCCTAATCATATCAGAAAAAGAGCAAAGATAAACAACTATCAAGGACTACACAAAATGAGAAATTTGGAGTGGAACAAAAAAGGCAAAATGTACAACGATTAGCTTCCTTATAAATATCACTAATTCGGACCTGCCAATCACCTTGTAGCAAAGATTGCACTGCTTGAAGGCTTTGAAGCCCGCTTGCCTACGAAATATTGCCTCTTGCTGCCGAACACGACTGAAAAATTGGACATCATCAACCTCAACTTCAAAAGACGTACAATCCATATCTCATGCCTTTTGGAGACCAATAAAAAGGCCTCAAAGTTCAGCATTCAATGGAGAGCATTGTCCGATATTCAGGCAGAAACGAGCTAACCAATTCCTGAAAAGGAATCCGCAACAACCCCTGCTGAATCTTTCTTTATGGTATTATTAACTACTACACTAATATGATTGCATAATATATTTTTCAAGGGAAATATATTTGCAGTTAGTATTTTTGGTAATTATAGAAAATAATAGTTGCTAAAAAATTAAGAAAAATAATTTACACTCCCCAAAATATAATGTTTTTTGAAAGTCTAAGCAAATCTTATTACTACCACTCTTTTCTGGTATGTTAAAAATGAAAATTTTGAGTTACTACTATCATTACTCACTAGCTCACTTCCCATGGGTTCCACGGGATTATTTTTCTGCACAAACAAAAAAATAATTAAAATAGATTGGGAAAATAAAAAATGAGACGCCCCGACCCGTATTTACCGTACACAGTAAACACGTGCCGGAACTGCGACAACCCAACCCATTAAAGCCCAAACAACAGTGTATAAATCAATAAATTGGCCAACGGCCCAATAACAAAACTGGAAACCGGCCCTTCGGCCCAACATGAAACTCGTCACCCGAACCTCGGAGATATCAACAACAATAACTATCTGGCCCAATGGCCCATTACAACATATACACAGCAGAGAACATAACAATATGCACAGCGGAAGACTCTTAACTCACATGACAACCTATGCAAAACCCATTACGACTAATGGATCCGAGTCCTGTCCGAGGGTACGCATCAGCTCGCCCGGTACGTTCCTGCACTACAAACAACTCATCCTACGGGATGAAACCCCGCAGGCGAGGGGTGAGTCCGAAGCGCTCACCGACAAAAGATAAACAGTGATATATAATCAACCATAATACTTTCGAAATAAACACAACAATCACAACAACAAATACATACAATCACATCACAAGGATACGGCCATAACAACTATCACATACTTCACGACAGAGGAATCCAGCTCAAACAACACATCAAAGGAAACCAACACGAACAACATAACAGAGGAAACCTACTAAGTCATATCAAGCCAAGACCAACTGAATACTCATTAATTTTTAATACCAATTTTATCTTCCGGGCCCCGTCACTGGACAAGCTAGGGTCGTACCAGGTTATCAATTAATTCCGGATGCTAGGTCAAGAACCAATCCACATATCAGAACAACTGGATATTTGGCATATCCGAGCCACTGCGGATATTCGGCATATCCGAGCCACTGGGTATTCGGTATACCCCAACCTCAGACAACATCATACCAACCAGATATTCGGCATATCTGAGCCACTGCGGATATTCGGCATATC
>JAKUCV010003507.1:0-79649 GCA_028386065.3 Turnera subulata | reverse complement strand
ACCGACCTTAGCCCGATGAATGACATCGATCCTAGCCTGATGAATGACATCGGTCCTGGATCTGCGGATGACACCGGTCTTGGACCTGCGGATGACATCAGTCTTGGACCTGCGGATGACACAGATCTTGGACCTGAAGTGAACATTGGTCTTGGACCAAACGAATGGGCCTTAACGATTTTGGTCTTGGTGTAAACAGGAAGAAAGCAGCCAAAGTTCCATGCATCACCCACCATGATACGGTGGAGTGACACTTGGGACCAAGGATCGACCATCTGGTGTGATCTTTTCTTCGAAGATCATAACCAATACCAGTTACATAATGTACATAGTTTCCCATAAAATCTGTGGGCATTGATAGATATACATGCTATACCATGATACTATAATCCTTATAAGGAAGCAAAGAATTATTAGAAAAGAAAATGGGTGGCAAAACTTGTGAATCACGCGTTTTGAATTATTCTCATCTGTCTTATATGAAATTATTAGTAACTCTTTTTTGGTTTAGGACCTGGTAGGCCTGCTATTAAGTCTAGTTGTCTTATCTACGTGCGTGGAGGACCATTGTGGACTCTGCACCACGCCGCTTTTTTTTTCTCCTTGGGTTGCTCGTCGGTGGGTGTGGATGACTTAGATTCGGTTTCCTTTTCCTATTCTCTGACAATGGCGTCACGCACAAGGCTCGATGGCACATTGGTCATTAAAGGTGGTTTATAAACCTGATTCTTCTTTTTTGGTTTTTCCCCAAGCAAATGCTCCAGCATGGTTTATTTTTATTTGCTTGCGTTGTTGATTTTTATTGGTTCACCTTGAATCTGTAAAATGTACTTAATTTTTTGCTGATTTTTGTTGTTAAATGAATAGACCAGTTCATCTGGGATTGTGTCGTCCCTCATCCATTTTTCCATGTACACTCTACTTAGATACCATGGAAAAATAATCGTTCGAGTGAAACTAACAATTCATCTCTCGTTAAGACTAGTATGAACTATAGAAATCCCCCTTAGGACATCAAAACGGGTTTCTAGTATAATTTATACCCGAATTTTACACTTTGCGTCATTCATATACCTTAAACATTTTCCCAGTCAGTTATGTACCCAAACGTTTTTTGGTCAGGTCGATTGTAAGCCTCAGGTTAGGTATGTGCTGACGTGGATGCTACCTACAATTATGTTGCAGCCCATTGATCAAAATGACGCTGTTTCATAGCAATACGAAGTCACGCCCACGTGTCACACGTGGATTCCACCAATTAGGGATGGCAACGGGGTGGGGAATTAGCGGGTAGAGTAATTCCCACTCCGCCCCATGCACCATAAGTTTCACCCTGTCTTCGCCCCGCTCCCCGTCATGGAGGAAAATTTATCCCCATCCCCAGTTCCCTGCGATCTCGTGGCTCCCCGAGGATCTCCATTCCCCGATCTATAAGTGACTATTTAATTTTTTTGGACAAAAATATAAATTTAAACACTAAATTTAGTACAAACAACAAAAATAATAATAGAAATAATATCCAATCCAACATACAATAATAGCAATTTATATACTTTAAAAGACCAAAATATCAAGATCATAAAAATATGTCTATTAATGATGCAGGGGTAAAATAGTCATTTAATACTTTGCGAGGCTCCGGGGCGGGTAATGTGATCCCCGCCCCGTCCCCCGAATAACCTTGGGTACAAAATCTCCGCGATCCCCGGAGATTTTTGTTAACGGCGAGGAAGGGGGTACAACAATCTCCATGAACAAATTGTTGTTATAATTTAGCTTGAAAATGCGTTACTCTAGGCCGTCCTGTTAGTGTAATATTCCCAAAAGCCAATCATGGATGATTATTTGTAGTCACGTATACACATTAAGGTTACTCCAATAAGTATCATTTATGAGATAAACACTTGCACATACTTATAATCCTAGAATATTTCATATTCTTAAATGTCCCTAGTCAATTATTATTACGGATGGGTTGTAATAATAAATTAAGACTAGCGTATGTTGAGAATTGCATATGTGATATCAATTCTACATACGGGTATAAGTTGGAGAACTTGTGGACTGGACCGACCCACATAAGAACCCTACATGGAACGTTATATGTATGTCATTAGTGGTTTTTATAGATGTATCGTCCTCCGACCTGAGATCGTCAAGGTATCCAACATATGAATCATGTACTTTGATATTATTCCTAGTCATTCGTAACTGGGTGGACATAAGGGTAATCATTGGGTATATGATGATTATGTAGTGGGTTTTTATTGATCAAGAGGGGATTCGTCCGACCCATATAACGGGTATATTATCGGATGGTTTCTTGATAGAGTTGAACTGTTAAATGCATGGCCATGCTCGGATTAGGTGATATGGTGATATCACGGGTAACCGTTTTATACAGTTAACTCGGGGATCAAGAAACATAGATTAAACATGTTTCTTGGTGGGACCATGGTTGAACCAAAGTCGTTTTGGGATCAATAATTACATGAATTATTGTTTCAGACAGGTATGTGTGGAGTGTGTTATGATCTCATTGTTTTTAGTGGGAGACAATGTGATAATGGTTATCACATTGGTCCGCCATGTTTGCCATTTAGTCTTAAACAATTGCATTATACTTTTGGTAGGCTTAGTGGCTTTGTAGATCAGATCATTGTATATTTTTTTCAGTTTTTCAGAAAAAAACGTGACTCACACAATCCTCTCAACCTCTCTTCTTCTTTGTGAAAGAAGGAAGAGCAAAACACCACAAAGCTCATGCTCCCGGTTTACTCTTGCTAGCACATCAGTCCGGGGGAGCTCGAGGCTTGGCTCGTGTGACGATTCCAAGCTGGTCACGGTTCGTGTGGATACCGTAGAGGAGCGAGGCTTTTGTCTGGCTCTAACTGATTCGATTCTACAGTTGGGTGAAAGACCTCAACCGAACAAGGTACGTAAATTTGTTATACGGTATATGCATGCTTCACTTGGTTCTTGGTTGAGTTTCCGTGCTTCCGCTGTGCATTTGATGTTGTATATGAGTGTCATATAGCTTGGGGAAACTTACAGTGGTAGCGGAGCCTCTTGTGAAGCTCTAAACCGGATTTATGTGCATATGTTGATATGTTCATGCATATATATATGATATGTTATATGTGATGTAGCATGATCATTATATGTTGATTTTAATTGTATATGTGATATATATGTTGTTGTTGGATGTGTCAAAAGTGTTTTGACAACATGAACTTGATTGGTATGTGATATCAATCAAGGAGTTCTTGGCAGTAAGTTGAAAGAGTTCAACTAGGAAAAACCGAGTGTCGGTTTGTGTATAGTACGATTGTCGTTCTAGTACTGTTGGCATGATGTTTAGCCTTGGCCGAACCTTCATAACATCGATGTTGTGTGACCAACATCGATGTTCTGGTGAAGGTTGGTCTTGGCCGAACGTTCATAACATCGATGTTGTATGACCAACATCGATGTTCTCATGCAAAATTCTCAAAACATCGATGTTTAAGAGTTAAACATCGTTGTTATTTGAGCTCGGCCAAATTGGTTTGAGTTCTAGAGCTCCAACAACATCGATGTTTAAGTATCAACATCGATGTTCTTGAGTTCCAGAACCCAAACATCGATGTTTAAATGTTAAACATCGATGTTTTAATGCTACTGCCACAATCTTGAACTTTCAAGTACTCAAAACATCGATGTTCTTGAGCTACTGCCAAATGTTTTGAAGTTCAGGTACTCAAACATCGATGTTTAAGTGTCAACATCGATGTTTTGCAGATTCGCAAACTCCAAACATCGATGTTGAAGGGTTCAACATCAATGTTGTGGAACCCAGTAACTTTAACTGCAAATTCGGCCAGATGGAGGCCGAATTGGTGTTTGACCTGAACAGCAAAGTTGTAGCTCTACTTCTTAGCTTTCCAATGACACCAAGTTTGCACAAATCCAAGCTCTACAGCTCTGGATATGGCCGAAATACTAAGTTCTGCCAAGTTGTTGGAAGAATCAGATTCTCAAAACATCGATGTTCAAGTTAGACATTGATATTCACATGTATTTGGTTTTCAAACTTACATGATATCAATGTATGATTTATCAAGAACAAGCATGTGATGTGTTGGAATTATATGTTGATGTAAAATATTAAGTTCTTAGTTGCCTTCCATGATAAGCACTCATCAAGCTTAAGATCAACAATTGGTAGTTCTCTGCCAAAGCAAGGTGCCATTGTTTATCCTAAGAAAGTGCGAGTGGATAATTGTAATATCTCGACTGCTTATTGTGGGTGTGGACTTAACTAGGTTATCTTAATAGGATTAAGGACCTAGGGGCAAGGGTTGAGAAATGTCTATAAGATAGACTTGGACAAGAAGTTGTTCACTCAACTATCCAGGAGTTGCATAGAGAAGTAATTGACAAGAGTTGTCTACCTAAATAGCTATGATATAAGTTTATCGGCCAAAGCTGACTTATGTTGTAGTGAAATATGGATCTTGGCCTACTTATATAATTGTCTTGATTTATGTAGTAGGAGCATATTTAATAGAATTCCTTATTAAATGATTTGTATGCATGACTATTATTTGTGTGAGTTGATCATTGTTGTAGAATTACCATGGCACAAAACACTAGCACTTATTATTGCGATTGGTCCTTGAGTAGGACAAGCTGAATAGGAATAGTTTCCTAGAGTGGCATCACATTTTGAGGATAGTCTTCAAACAAGAAAAATTTGTATGTCCTTGAAGGGCCTGTTCTTAATGAATTGGCGCCTAATGCTTCTAGGGGCAGAAGTAGATGCTTGTGAGAAGCATGTTGATGATGCATTTGATGTTGCATGCCTTATGCTAATTACCGTGGACTCTGAGCTTCAGAAGCAAGATGAGAACATGTTGGCGTTCGATATGATCGAACACCTGAAAATTCTCTAAGGATAACAAGCAAGGCATGGGAGGTACGAGACCTCTAAAGCATTGTTCCAATGCAAAATGGCTGAGTTATCACCCGTTAGACCTCATGTGCTCAAGATGTTTAGAAACATTGAGAGCCTTGAGGGTTTTGGTTTCCTTGGTGAAGGAAAGGGTAAAGCAGAGTTTGAGAAGAAGAAGGAATGTACCAAAAAGTTTGGTGCATGTGCATCTTCTTATTCTCATGTGCTGAAACCCAAGGGTGGTGTTGCAAAGGTAGGAAACTGTTTCCGTTGCAACAAACCAAGCCATTAGAAACGCAACTGCCCTGTTTACCTTGAAGAGGTAAAGAAGCAGAAGGGAAGTGAGACTTCCGCTTCAGGTATTTTGTTATAGAGGCTAATATTTCTACCTCTGCATCGTGGGTATAAGATACCGGATGTGGTTATCACATTTGAGGAAATGTGAAGGAACTGAGAAAGAGTGGGAGATTGGCTAAGGATGAGATAGACCTATGCCTCGGAATTGGAGCAAGAGTTGTTACATTAGCCGTAGGGACTTTCTATCTATCCTTACCGAATGGTTTGGTTTTAGAACTGGACAATTGTTATTATGTGCCTACCATAAGCAGGAATTTGATTTCTGTATCTTGTATGGACAAGAAAAGTTTTATTGAGAATAAAGAACAATTGTTGTTCTATTTATTTCAATGAAATTGATTATGATGGTGCATTTTAAACGATGGTTTGTATGTTCTAAACCTAGTAACGCCTTTCTATAACATTAATACGAAGAAGGTTAGATTACATGATTCTAGTGAAACCTATCTCTGGCATAGTCGTTTGGCCCATATAAACGAGACTCGTATTCCTAAACTCCATAAAGTTGAATTTTTAGACTCATTTGATTTTGAATCATATGAGACATGTGAGTCATGTTTGTTAGGCAAAATGACTAAGGCTCCTTTTAAGGGTAAAGGTGAAGAGCCTCGGACTTGCTAGGTCTAATACATACTGATGTATGCGGACCAATGTCTACACAGGTTAGAGATGGTTTTCAATGTTTCATTACATTTACTGATGACTTCAGTAGATACGGCTATGTGTATCTAATGAAACACAAGTCGGAATCCTTTGAAAATTTCAAAGAATTCAAGAATGAAGTACAGAATCGACTCGAAAAAGTATTAAGATGCTTCGATAAGATTGAGGAGGTGAATACTTAGGTCGAGAGTTTCTTGATCATCTAAAGAGTTGTGGTATAGTATCACAGCTTTCTCCACCGAGTACACTTCATCAAATGGTGTATCCGATAGGAGGAACCGAACCTTGTTAGACATGGTTCGTTCTATGATGAGTCAAGCTGACCTTCTATTTTCTTTTGGGGACATGCATTATTGAGTGCTGCATTTACCTTAACCGTGTTCCATCTAAATTGGTTAAAAAGACACCATATGAGATATGGACTGGGAAGCATCCCTTTTTGTCTTTTATGAGGATTTAGGGTTGTGAGGCTTACGTGAGACGTGAAGCATCAGATAAACTCGGCCCTAAATCCGACAAGTGCCTTTTTGTATGATACCTTAAAGAGTATCATTTCTATAATCCTCTAGAGCACAAAGTGTTTATGGCTCGGAATGCTATTTTTCTAGAAAGAGTGTCTATTTCTAGAAGAATCAGTGGGAGGAAAATAGAACTCGAAGAAGTTCGAGATATAGAGGCTGAGATGGAACAAGGACAGGATCCGCAAGTTGTTGTGGATGAGAATCCTGTACCTGTAACACATGAACCGCGTAGGTCAGATAGGATTCGGTATGAGCCTGAGAGATATAGATTTCTCATAACTCATACTGGAGATGTGATGCTCATAGGTGAGGATGACCCCACTTCCTATCAGTTGACCATTACGGGTCTTGACTCCAAGAAGTGGCTTGAAGCTATGAATTCGGAAATAGAATCCATGTATGAAAAACATGGTATGGACCTTGGTTGATCCACCTGAAAGGGTAAAACCTATAGGGTGCAAATGGGTCTTTGAGAAAGACCTACATGGATGGTAATGTGATTACCTTTAAAGGGCAATTGGTTGCGAAAGGTTTCAAGCAAGTTCATGGTATTGACTATGATGAAACTTTCTCACCAGTCGCCATAGTTAAATCCATCCTGATTCTATTGGCTATAGCTGCATGCCATGACCATGAGATATGGTATGCAAGTTGCAAAGGTCCATTTATGGACTAAAGCAAGCTTCTAAGAGTTGGAATCTTCGTTTTAATGATGTAATCAAAGAGTTTGGTTTCATTAAAAGTGAAGATGATTCATGTGTTTACAAGGAGGTTAGTGGGAGCACTATTGTTTTCTTGTTGTTGTAGGTCGACGACATCCTACCTATTGAGAATGATATTCCGACACTAAAGTCTGCAAAGACTTGGTTAGGAAAGAATTTCTCAATGAAGGACTTAGGAGAAGCTGCCTAGAGATAGATCCAAAAGACTTCTCGGGCTAAGTCAGAGTACATATGTTGACAAGGTGCTAAAGTGGTTTAGCATGCAAGATTCCAAGAAGGGTTTCTTGCCCATGTCACATGGCATATCTTTCTCAAAAAAGTCTATATCCTAGTATGACTAAGGTGAGAGAGTGGATGAGTTAGATCCCTTATGCTTCTGCAATAGGATCTATCATATATGCCATGCTATGTACTAGATCGGATGTCGCTTACGCTTTGAGTGTCACAAGCAGATGCCAATCTGCTCCCGGTGAAAGTCACTGGACAGCGGTTAAATATCCTTAAGTACTTGAGAAGCACTAAGGATGCATTCCTGGTTCACGGAAGCGTTGATGGGCTTGTTGTAAAGTGTTACAAAGATGCTAGCTTCCAAACAGACAGGGATAATTTTATATCGCAGTCAGTTTACGTGTTTTGTCTTGGATGTGGCGCTGTTTGCTGGAAGAGTTCCAGGAAACAGTTGTCGACTCTACAACTGTGGCTGTACAAAGTTCCATTTGAGAACTATGTATCAGATCTTTTGACTGAGCCTCTCATGCAACGGAAGCATGATGGTCATGCTAGATCCACATGTATGAGATATATGGATGATTGGCTTTAGTGCAAGTGGGAGATTGTTAGTGTAATATGCCCAAAAGCCAATCATGGATGATTATTTGTAGTCACGTATACACATTAAGGTTATTCCAATAAGTATCGTACATGAGATAAACGCTTGCACATACTTATAACCCTAGAATATTTCATATTCTTAAATGTCCCTAGTCGATTATTATTACGGATGGGTTGTAATAATAAATTAAGACTAGCGTATGTTGAGAATTGCATATGTGATATGAATTCTACATACGGGTACAAGTTGGAGAACTTGTGGACTGGACTGACCCACATAAGAACCCTACATGGAACGTTATATGTATGTCATTAGTGGTTTTTATAGATGTATTGTCCTCCGACCTGAGATCGTCAAGGTATCCAACATATGAATCATGTACTTTGATATTATTCCTAGTCATCCGTAACTGGGTGGACATAAGGGTAATCATTGGGTATATGATGATTATGTAGTGGGTTTTGATTGATCAAGAGGGGATTCGTCCGACCCATATAAAGGGTATATTATCGGATGGTTTCTTGATAGAGTTGAACTATTAAATGCATGGCCATGCTCGGATTAGGTGATATGGTGATATCACGGGTATCCGTTTTATACAGTTAACTCGGGGATCAAGAAACATAGATTAAACATATACGAGATTGACATATTCCATGTCTCGTGTTTGATCTTGATAATGGGACGAAGGCAGGATGACATATTCCGAGGCATAGAGAATCAGTACTGATCTTGTCGTTCGGGTAGCAATGATGTGTTGCTAGACGTCGCTCTTTGCTTATAATTGTAAAAATGAGATTTTACGATTATTGCCGGACGTTACAACTGCCTACAGGGTCACACACATAGAACCGTTGATTCGAGCAGATGGTTGAACCGTGGTTGGACCATGGTTGGACCGGGTGTGGTTGGACCTTGGCGGGACCATGGTTGAATCAAAGTCGTTTTGGGATCAATAACTACATGAATTATTGTTTCAGACAGGTATGTGTGGAGTGTGTTATGATCTCATTGATTTTAGTGGGAGACAATGTGATAAGGGTTTTCACATTGGTCCGCCATGTTTGCCATTTAGTCTTAAACAATTGCATTATGTTTTTGGTAGGCTTAGTGGCTTTGTAGATCAGATCATTGTATATCTCTTTCAGTTTTTCAGAAAAAAACGTGACTCACACAATCCTCTCAACCTCTCTTCTTCTTTGTGAAAGAAGGAAGAGCAAAACACCACAAAACTCAAGCTCCCGGTTTACTCTTGCTAGCACATCAGTCCGGGGGAGCTCGAGGCTTGATTCGTGTGACGATTCCAAGCCGGTCACGGTTGGTGTGGATACCGTAGAGGGGCGAGGCTTTTGTCTGGCTCTAACTGATTCGATTCTACAGTTGGGTGAAAGACCTCAACCGAACAAGGTACGTAAATTTGTTATACGGTATATGCATGCTTCACTTGGTTCTTGGTTGAGTTTCCGTGCTTCCGCTGTGCATTTGATGTTGTATATGACTGTCATATAGCTTAGGGAAACTTACACATCCCTACCGTTCCATATCACATTCCCACCTAAAAGTGACACCAATCATTTTATGATTTGGACGTACTTACTTTTGTGATCCAAAAGTATTGAAAAACATGGTTAGATACCGACTTAATTTGTTGAAATCGAGAATCCCGGCCACTTAAGTGTTGTGTTGTTCAAACTTGTTCAAATGTGAAGACCCTAACATTCACCCTACTACTCCTAATACTTTGTTGTCTGAATTTCCTATTAACTGTCATGAATTTGGGTTTAACTAACAGTTCTAAGCTGACGCTCATGCATGAATGTGCAAACGGATTTCCCTTTGGGGGAGTCCCAACCATAAATTTTTTCCTCAATGAGGTTTGTATCAAACCAAAAATCGTGGGCTGGGTGTGTGATTTGCCCAAATGTCAAAGTCTCTGGATCTCTGGACATCCAGAGGTGTGGACCTTGGAATTGCCCTAGGTGTCCAGTATCTAGGAGAGTGATCTCTGGGTCCTTGGAGATCAAGGACATATGGTTTTAGTCTTTGGGCAGGTCTTGCTGGTTGTCAGATTTTTGCTGGTGTTGGTGTCTGCAAGGGTGATTCTAGGCACATGGAGATTGAGTTATTTTTTGAGACTTGAAAGAGATTTGGAAACTTCAAAATCTCGGTTTGACGTTGACTTATCTCGGAAGATTTGAGTTTGAAGTCAAGCTGATTTTTGGAGGGTTTTGAATTACTGATTTTAATCCTAGAAGATTTGATGTTGGTTTATCTTTAGCAGAATTGAATTTTACAGTAATCTTATTTATTTTAATTTTGTAGTGGTCTTCGCTTTTCTATTGATTGTTAGCAGTGTCTGTATAAGGTCGTCGACCGTTCTAGTAAAACATTCTAACACCAAAATCAATCAAACTACAATTATTCAGTACAATCTATCTCCATTATACTTACCTATACTTTAGAGTAGTTTTATCAAATTTCATTGTGTTCTTCTAGTGTAACTTAGAATAGACTACAACGAACCAAAACCCGGTCTAAGGACGCGCAACACTATCCATTTCATTTTTTAGCGGTCAGATTCGGCAGTAGAGGGTTGCTCGTTGATCATTTAGTGAGCAGTTTTTGACACACCCGGTGGGACCCCATTCGCCCTCTTATGGTGAGTGACTTGGTTACTAACATTAGTGGTTTCATATGCTTGGCGCAAATTCTCAGCTCCGCAACATGCTTGATTCTAACCAACAATTGAGAGAAATGATGCAGAACCCTGAAATTCTTCGCCTACTTCTCCTGAGATAGTGCAGGTGCAAGAAGAAAGTTGTCTGTCCGACCCGCATCACAGACCCGGGCATGGTGGGTGAGTCTCCCAATGAGAATTTTAAGTGGAACCAAGTCGCTTACCACTTTGACCAACCCCATATTAGTTGTTTTTGCTAATTATTAATTAATCAATCTAACATCATGCAAGTAATTATTAATGGATAAGTTCAGAAATGTTGCTAGATCTTTTAATTTCATTTTTTAGTAGAAGTAATGTATACAAATGGAATTTAATGATAATTTTTTTACATTATCTGATACATTGGATCCATTATTGTTTTCTTTTTCGATACATCATATATATAAGTACAATAATAACTGATTAAATTATAAATACAATATTTATAGTCATCACTTGCATTTACAGAAGAACTTACATAATCAATTTAGAATTTCGGCCAAGTTCTCCTAACTAAAGTATGAATAGAAGGTTTACTCGATGATTTTGTTTCCTCATTTTATTACAATAAAGATAATCTTAAAACTTTATTGTATGCATTAGATAATACGTAATGTATAAATCAAGGTTTACTCGGCCAAGTTTCCTAATTTTATTAGGGTTAATGCATGAAAATATCCCTTATCTTTATTTTTTTTCATCATGTTTGTCTCTAAAGAAAGTATTGAGTGATTTATATCCATCAACTTGTGCCCAACTGAGTGAAGTTGTCCAATTCCCTGCAGTAACCGGTTTTAGATGTGGGACCAACTTGCTTTTGAATAAAAAAATTTTTTCCCACTTTCCGGTACCCCACATCAGATTAGTACGTAAAAAAGTTTTTGTCAGTCCCACCGCAATAATCTGATTTCAAAAATAAATTTATTTATTAGAAATTATTTGGGAAAAGTTGGAAATATATAAAAGGTTTATTAATTAAAAAATTACGAGGATCCCAGCGAATGATTTAATTGAAAACCCTAGCCCCCATGTTATTCTCATCCTTCTTCTCCTCCATCCTTCTTCTCCTTCGTGCACAACCGTTTCCTCATCCCGTTACCATCTCCCCTAATTTAAAACCCAACTCCCTTAGATTTTTTTTTTCACCCTTAATTGATCATGGCATCGTCATCATCAACTTCAAAATCTGTCACTTCCAAGCGAGATGGCTTCGACGCATCCCGATGAGGAGAGGACGGCAAGGGCGGAGATCTTGGCCACGCGTAAAGTATAAATAGAATGTTTACTCGATGATTGAGATTTAGTTTCCTTATTTTATTATGATAAAGATAATTTTTAAGCTTTCTCTATATGCATTCAATACCGCGTATAGCTTTACTCGATGATTTAGATTTAATTTCCATATTTTGTGATAATTTATAAGATGACATTGTTTGAGGTTGCTGTCATTGCACCACAAAATCACAACCAAGATTATTTTAAACTTTTCTTTGTATGCATTGGAAACCATGTATAAAAAAATCCAATTTTACTTTTTCTATGAATAAATAGAACTTTTATTCGATAATTGAGATTTAGTTTCCTTATTGTGATAATTATGATAATTATTACGTGTTAAATCTTTCTTTGTCTTTGTTAACACCACTATACATAATGCTTATCGCTTTTCTTCAAACAATAAACTAGCCTTAGGTGCCAAAGAGAAAGTTAGCTTAGTCCATTGAGGTTCTATTACCATTCTCGTTAGGATAAGAGTTTGAACCCCATCAACCATCTTTCTAAGTGAGTTCATTTATAAGCATCATTTTAAATACTTGTTCAGCCTCGTGGCCTGCGACCTTAAACTGAGGGTCTCCCTTCAACCTAAACTTTGTACAAAAAAACTAGGATTAGGTTATATTGACACCACTTCTCCTCACGCAAGAACATCAAACTTCAATTCTCGTAGGTTCGTTCTTGATTTCTTCTATATTCTCATTACTATGTAGTAGCAATCTCAGTTGCACTATTTGCTTTAGTTTCTATCTGAAATGTTATGTCATAAGATACTATGAAACATGATAAGAACTTCAGTCATTATAATCAAATATATCAACAGGTGAAATATATAGTTATGAGTTACGCTAAGATTAGAAACTTGAAACTTCAAGACATCAGGTAATATAAGTTTTCTCCTTTTATTGGTCACTCATTTTGGCCTTTTTCTCTTTGGGTGTGATAGTTACTTATTTTTTAGTACCCAACAGCTAAACTTAGCTTCTCCTATCTGGATTATTATGGTTAATCGGGAGCCAAGCCTTTTTTGGATCAGAACTTCCTAGGTGGATTAAATCCAAATTTAACCAATATTGAACTTGAAATATATATGGCCCAAAGCCATTTGACTACTGGTCAAAACATAATAACCTAACATTTGCAAATATTTTTCCTATTTGTCTAGGAAATCTTTGCTACAACTCTTGATTATAATAAATACTACAACAACACATGGCCTGACCCTTAAATATCCATAAGTAATTGACTCAAAGGAAAATCAATGGAGAATTAATTTTTAATGTCGAAATCAAGGTACTAAAAATTGTCCTCATGAAGAATTAAAGAGGAATAAATTTGTTCATAATGCCCAATAATTGCAACATTTTTTTTCTAGAATACTTAATAATTTAGACACTCTCCAATAATCTTTAACTTGTGATGCCCAATGTTCGTAAGCAATAATGATTGCATTTGTTATATAAAACTGTCAATTGAGACCCATTCTAAAAACCACAAAGAAAAGTTATAGAGATATTTTTTTTTTTGTATTTTTGTGTGTCTGTGATTTTGTGATTCTGCATTTTTGTTGCTTAATAGCTATGTTTCATCAGGCAAAACATTGTCCAAACCAAGAAGAAAAAGAAAGAAAAGACAAAAGGCTGTCATCATCAGGCAGCAAATTACGGTCGTTGTTCACGGCAATTCAATCAATGGATGGGGATAACCTCAGCTTCTACCTGGTAAGAAGTTCAATAGATTTTCTATGACTGTCTATGAGATGCATATGATTATGAGACCTTCTTCAGGCAGAAGTTTTGAGTTACAACGTAGGTGTTTATTTGTGTAATGTACTTCTTTTACATTTCGAATGTAAATTTGGGTCTTGCCTCTTGGCCTTAACAAATTGGGAGCAATTTTTGGGAAATCGACCATGGTTTTTGTCACAAAATGAATTTCCAGAATTGCCTTTTAGCGACACTGATTAATAAAATTTATGGGAGGTACCACCTGCTATTCGTCTTTTTGTTGGCTTTAGTGTCTGGTATGATTTATTTGTCGACTATATATTGTTTAATATTGTTTAAAATTGTTTGGCATACAATAAAAAGCTAATCTTTTACTGCAAGTTCTCCTTCAAGCATTTATGATTTTATTCCAGTATGGAAAAATAATAATCTACACAGTATGGACAGCAATAATCCCATGATGTATAGACAGCTGAAATTAACTTTTTTTTTATACTAGCTGAAATAAACTTACCTTAAAATGTAAATTGTAGGCGAGTTTTTTTTGTTTTGTTTTCATTTTCTTGGAAATATTTCTTGTGCATTCACAAAGACCAACGATATGCATTACTCTTTATGCAATATGAAACTAATTAGAGCAACGAATCCATCGACATGCAGGTCCATGAAGCCGACATGACGTCCATAATTAACAAAGCTAGACCATGTAAGGACGACATGTAGTACACTTGGAGGAGCAGCGCCCACGTGAACAAAGAAGACGGCCAGCCCTATGATTTGCAAGAGAATCAACAGCAGGCTGGTACATGGAGGAAACCATCAAAGGTCATGTCTCCTCACCGTTGGCTTCCCGCCTCTTCAAAACCACAACAGCGGGAAGAAAGCAGGCAAAGTTCCATGCATCAGCCACCATGATATGGTTGAGTGACACTTGGGACCAAGGGACACTTTGAAGGATGAGAGTATTGTGAAGATGACAAAGCCGCTTATGATGTTTTTATACGGTCAGTGTAGTTGGTAGAACCTGTGGGTCTGTTGTTGGTATTAATCAGATACAACTGGTGTGATCTTTTTCTTCCAAAATCATAACCAATACCAGATACATAGTATACATAGTATACATAGTGTGATACCATAATCTTTTTAAGGTTTGCAAAGAATGATTAGAAAAAGAAAGTGGTTGGCAAAACTTGTGAATCACGCGTTTTGAATTATCTTCTTTTCTTTTTTCTTATAAGAAATTATATAGTAAGCCAGAATAGGACCTGGTAGGTCTACTGTTAAGTCCAGTTGTCTTTTCTAGAAGCATGGATGACTGATGAGTGTGCATTTTACACTTATTTTCGGATCCATTTTACGTGTTTTTGACTTGCAAATATTATTTATTTTATTTATTTATTTTATTTTTTCATTTTCTTTTCTTTATCTTAATAAATTTCTTTTCCTAGTGTCTAAAGATTTTTGTGCAGAAATGAGGACTTAAGGACGAATTTTAGGCCAATTGCACAGTTCTCGCATGAGCAGCCCATGCAGCCCGTTTCAGCACAGGCAGCCCATGGCCACGTGGCCAGCCCAGAATTTTGCACCAAGAACTTTTCTCAAACTTTCCAGAATTTATCTTAAAATATGTCTAAGTCACATGGGAGGTCCACTTGCTAAATTTGAAGAAGTCTTGGAGGATTCAAAGAAGTCCAACATGTACTATCCACCATCCAAATAGGACACATATGCACTTAAATCCAAGAAGCAAGACCAAGTCTTGCTGGTCACTTTGGAGCTGAAAACGTGGAGGAAGGGTTCAGTTGGAGACCCATTCCTTGGCTGGTAGTGGTCAACTAAAATAAGGGAGGAGTTGGTTATCTATTTTTGGCGCAAAGTGGGTGGTTTTGGCCACCAATTTTAGCGCCACTTGCTGCCCTTTGGTACCAAATTCCTTGTCTTTTTCTCCTATAAAAGGCTGGTCCTTTCATGGTACAAGGCATCACACACTTCCTGCAAAAAAACAAAATAGAATACTAGGTAGTTAGCTTTTCTCTTTGCAATTAGAATTGTAAAAGGCTTATGTACGTGGAGACTACATTATTGAAGAGGAGCCATATTCGTCATCATTTGTAATTCGTCTTCTTCCCTTACTCCTCCCTTAATGTATTTCCATTTTATTTTTGTCTTCTTTCTAATTGTTATGTCTAGCTAATTTTCTTGTCTAGGATTAGGGGATGAACTTGTTAATGCTTCCATGCTTATTTAATTAAAGTTTTATTCTCTGAATTTATTCTCTTTTAATCCAGTAATGAATCTTCACTATGTTAATTGACTGGCCATCGTTTAGCATAAATTTATAATAGGGAAAAGTTAAGTGACAGCGCCGTTTGCTTATAGAAAAACATTAACCGGGCTTTAAAAACTGACCTCGAGGGAGGCGTGCTTTTTATTGGAGATTAAGTAGGTAAATTTCTTAATGCTCTTAGTTTATTTCATCACTGGCAAATGGATAGTGGACGTAAACTAGGAAGAGACTTTACGGCACTACGAGAGTAGGTTATCGATCTAGCTTAGATTTACCGTTTCTTTTAAGAGAGTTTAATTTCAGAATTTAATTCATAGATTCTACATAGGCTAGCTATGTGGTGACAGTACATGGCCTGCTTATGCGTAGCTTAATTGCATGAAAATGTTGGCAAGGAATTCCCCGAAGTCCTAGATATTTAATATTATTGAATTTTAATCGTTTCTATTCGCTTTCGTTTTCCAATTCAAACATCAATCCTCAACATTATTTATTTCTCTAGATAATCATAAGTTTTTTAGTTGAATAGTACTTAACAAAGATCCCTGTGTGACGACCTTGGTACTACAACAACCCTGTATACTTGTGGGAAGATATCAATGACCATGGTGGACTCCACACTACTCCCGCAAATTTTTTCTCCCTCGGTTGCTCCCCAGTGGGTGTGGAAGATTTAGCTCTGGTTTCCTTTTCCTATTCTCCATAACGGTGTGATGCACAGGGCCCGATGGCTCCCTGTCCATTAGAGGTGGCTTATAAACTCGACTCTTCTTTTTTTAATTTTTACCCAACAGATGTTCCCCCATGGTTTATTTTTATTTGCTTGCGTTATTGATTTTTGTTGGATCACCTTAGATCTGTAACTCTAATCAAATTTTTTGCTAGATTTTGTGTCGTCCCTCATCCTTGTTGTCATGTTAGCTGCAATTAGATACCGTGGAATAACAATTATTCGAGTGCAGCTCACGAGTGATCTCCCGATAAGAGCTAGTATGAACTATAGAAACTCTCCTTCGGAAACCAAAATGGGTTTATGGTATAATTGATATCCAGAACTTACACTTTGGGTCCATCATATGTTTCAAACTTTTTTCTAGTCATTTATGTACCCAAACTTTTGTTGCTCACATCCATTGTAGGTCATGGGCTGGGTATGTGCTGACGTGGATGCTGCTCGAAATTATGTTGTAGCCCGTTGATCAAAATGACGTCGTTTAATAGCAATAAGACATCATTTCACGTCCATGCGTCACATGTGGATCCCACCAATTTTCTAGCATCTCCCCTGATTTCTTGCCCAGTTATGACTGGATTTAAGAGGTTCAACCAGGTAATCTAATGGCCCGAAGTTTCCCATGCACATTAACCAGGTAATCCAACCATTTCTTTACACTTCTCAAACTGATTAACAAATCAAAACAATCACTTGTGCCACACAACTAAGGAGGAAGAGGGGGCGGGTTTGTTAATTCGAAATCAGTTTTGAATTTCTCCTTTGCTACATCATAGCCAAAGCTTTCATATTTCTCCACATTAAGAAATATGAAGTTTCCAGGAATATGACATAGCGTCTTTTAGCAAACAGTACGCGTTGTGACGACTTCACAGCCTGTAATTGTCCTCCAAGACTGTCTATATGTTTTCCTCCCAGTACATATCCAGTTCGGCAGTATTGTTATAAACTGAAGGTAAATAGATACCTTAATGTAGAAATAGTATACCACAATAATTAAGGAGAATAAATTAAGACAGTTCTGATTCAAGACAATAATAGAATAGAGATGAAGAGAATATATGAGGGAGGAAATGAAAGATCTTTATTTCATATATCTTTTGATATATCGTCTACAGTATATACTTCCTCTATTTATGGATGGAGTGGTGAATATTTTCATGCCAACATTAATGACAGATAATAAATAGCTTTACTATAACATATGTTTGCTGAAGCGTAGGTATGATGAACACAGAGTTATACAATGCTCATTTATTATTCATAACACTCCCCCATAATTGCATTGTATTTAACGTAAAATACACTTGGAGACTTACTGTCTCCTTAAAAACCATACCAAAAAAAACCATTGGGATAAAACTGGGTGGAAAGAAAGAGAGTGTAGTGTGTATTCCACTCCCTCCTCATTTTAGCATCCTTTGATATCTCGAAGTCGCTGTAAGCCAATCTTTTTTTATTAACTTGTCAAAAGTTGATGTTGGAACCGCCTTGGAAATTAAGTCCGCAAGATTATGAATTGAATGAATTTTTTGAACACAAATGTCACCTTTCGTCTGAAGTTCACGAGCCAAAAAGAACTTCGGTGATATGTGCTTTGTTCGATCACCTTTGATGTATTCTTGCTTCAATTGGGCAATGCTGGCAGCATTATCTTCATAATGCATCATTGGGATTTTTTTTCATGTTATCTATATCTTGAACCTGTTGTGTTATTGTGAGCACCACGCCCCGGCTCATGGTTGGCGGGGATATCACCTTGTGACTATGGCTTAAATTCGATGGCCTGAAACTTGTGATAATTCTTCCCAAATGAATGAACTAGCTTATTTCGGGTGGATAGAACCGATTCGATGTTCCCCAGGATAGTCGAATTAACTGCTTTCGAAAGAACCATTATTCTAAACATATTCTCAGAAGCAACTGGAGGAGTCACAAGCGGTCTCACACTTAAAAATCCTAGCGACCTTGACAGAATATATTTGCACGGTATTCGCACTTGAGCTAAGTTTGTTCGTTTCACTCCATTCATGAGTTGGGCTTGACTTGTGAACTATAATGCTTCTTTTCGGGACATCAGAGGCTCGCTCTTGCTCAATTTTCTCTTCTTTGTTCACAACATCAAGCCCTATCTCGGGAAGTAATCATCACAAGTACATACAAACTCACAGAGGTACTTTTCACACACTGTTCTTGGTGTTCTTTTGATTGTCCTTAGACAAAGAGTCGACACCCAAATTTATTAGGAAAAACTTAAGAAAAACCCATTAATGACTCCGGATAAAGCACAAATTTCGAAACCAAGAGGAGGGTCCATGGATTCGTTTATCGCGAACCACCATCTTCACTGAGACAATGTCGGTGATATTGGATACCAAGATCAATGTGCACGTTTCATAGCCAGATAAATGCAAGTACTTCATGTTAACAAACAAGGAAGCAAAAAGCCATGATATAAATGTATATATATAGTGTGCATGTGAAAAAAAATGCAAGAAAAGCAAATATTTGAGCTTGCGTCTCGTCCACTTGAGACTGCCTATATACTCCCTGACAGTGGGTTCAAAGCTCTCGTAGTTCATCTAAATGGGGAACCCCAAGCTTAACCTAGGCCTTCTTCTAGAATGGGCAGAATCCTCACTTAAACGAACTTCTTTGCCCCGTGCTAGGACAGTGGTGTTAGTTTCTCAAAACACTTAAGTAAGTGCAAGCAATCATTTTTCGCAGATGGTGTCATAGGACGAATACGTTTAAGAAAACACATTTGTGCATTAAGAAAGATCTTTAATGCAAACTAAAGTAAAATCCTTGAATGATGGAATTTTGGTGCATAAGTATGATGCATGCAATTTTCAAGGAATATAGATGAGCAAGTTTTAAACCATGCAATGTATTTAGTTAAAACACCATTTTGTGCGCCTAAGCATAGACAAATGCTTGACAAGTGATGTTCCATTTATTACGGCCGATTTCAGACACAAAACATCGATAACAAAAAGGGTGATTGGCATGAAAATATTCATTTTAGTTCTTTCACATTACTTATGGAAGCATGGTCTTGATCAAAAACATTTTGTGTTTGGAAAATAAAGCTTTAGGTTTTTCTTTGAAAATGTGCAATTTTGAGAAATTGGTTTCTTATGCATCAAAACCCATTTTGTAAAAAATGGGTCGATTTGAAAAAAAAAATGCATCAATAAAGGTGTTTATGCCCAAACGGGTTCGCAAAAAGCATCATTGGAAAATCATTTGTTACCATAATTGAAGGAAAGCATTTCGATCAACTAAGTTTAAAAATTTTCGCATCGAGCACAAAAGTTGGTTTAGGGCTGTTAGACAGTAGTAAACCGGAACACAACAACCAGTGTCATGGTTCCACTAGACTACGTTAGAGCTCATCCACTTGGTTCACCTGATAGACTCTAATGTCTTTGTATGCATGTAGGAGATGTATCATGTATCTGTATTATTCCAGTATATATACAACAGTGAGGTAACACGATTTGGTGTGCCTAAGAAATACATTCAAATCCTAGATCTTATAGTTCTTTATGGTAGCGGAGCCATAATGACCAAACGGTCGCGTGTTCGAATCCCCACGCCTCCCTCCTTGTTGAATTAAAAAGCACAAGGTATGGACGGGCCTGTGCAAGTTTCAAGCCCAAAGGGCTTTCACTTGAGGGAAGGTGTTAGAATAATAAGCCCAAAACCAATCATGGGGCTTCAACCATCAGCTTAAGCTTTTGGTTGAGATGGTCACTTGACATGGTTTCGGAGCCCTAGGCTTAACCGCACAATACTTGCTTCCTTTTTTTTTTTTGATTCGTCGCCATGTCTACCGTCAATTCTCCTAAAGCTTCAGATACCAACCCAAAGATCCCCGAAACAGCAAGCTCTTCCGGCAACAACAACCAGTTTGTTGCCCTCGCTGCCCCTTCGGCGGCACCAATCCAGTCTTTGAGTAATTCTCACCATGCTATTTCCCTTCAATTGTCTCACACTAACTATGTTTTCTGGAAAGCGCAGATTGAGCCGTTTCTTGCTGGACAGGGTGTTCTAGGATTTGTGAAAGGCACTTTTCCCTGTCCTCCTGCTTTTGTTCTCCGCGACGATGGTGTTGCTACTCCCAATCCCGACTATGCTCGTTGGGTGCAGCAGGATCAAGCAATCCTGAGTTGCATCACTTCTTCTCTTTCTGTTGAGGTGTTTCCTACTGTGGTTGGCAAGCAAACCTCCAAGGAGGTGTGGGATGCCCTTGAAACTTCCCTTGCTTCCTCCAATCAAGCCAGGCGTATGGCTATTCACACTGCTCTTCAACAAATCTCCCAAAAACCGGACGAACCAGTGCAACAATATCTTAATCGTGTTAAGCGATTGTCTGATGAGTTAGCAGCTAGCGGCCAAGCCATTCCTCCTACCGATTTCCAGATCCACCTGATTCGGGGTCTTCAACCTGACCTTAAGACATTTGCCACCACCGTCACCGCTAAGTCGGAGCCGATGTCCTTCTCAGAACTCCAAGGGGCTCTCATGAGCTACGAGTTCCTTCACAATGATCCCATGAAAACTTTGTCTTTGGAGTCCTCTCCTCCAACAGACCCTGTCAAAGATGCTGCCCCTATGCCCACTATCAATAGTGCTCAACGCCAACAGAGTGCGCCTCCTCAGCGTGGTGGTCGAGGCGGAGGCCGGCGAGGTCGTGGTGGCCGAGGTCGTGGCCGAGGCAATTATTACTACGACAATCGTCCTTCTCGCGGTAACACTTCTGATGGCAATCGCCCATGGTGCCAAATCTGTGGCAAAATCGGGCACACTGCTTCCAACTGTTATCAACGGTATAATTCTTCACCTTCTGCTAATACTGTGTCACCATCATATCCTGCTTATCCATGGTATCCAGACACTGGAGCCAGTCACCATGTGACTCCTGACCAATACAGCCTCAATGGTTACTGTGAGTATCCGGGCACCGATTCAGTGCAAGTTGGAAATGGGGCTGATCTTGCCATTTCTGGTGTTGGTAATTCTTTACTCTCTTACACTTCTCGCCCTCTTTTCATTAGAAATGCCCTTCATGTTCCTCAAATAAACAAGTCATTACTCTCTGTCCAACAATTTTCTAAAGACAATCATGTCTTTTTTGAGTTCCATCCTGACCACTTTTTTGTAAAGGATCAGGTCACCAGGAAACCCCTCCTCACAGGCAAGAGTAGCCAGGGGCTTTATGTCTTCTCCTTGCCACAATCTACCTCCGCACCTGTTGCTCTGTCTGCTGTTCGGGTTGGTGCAGATGTGTGGCATAAGCGTCTTGGGCATCCTCATCATCAAGTTCAACAACGCATTATGAAACATTCTTCTTTTCCAGTTTCATCTAGTTCACTACGTTTCTCTTGTTTGGCATGCCCTTTGGGCAAGTCTAGTCGACTTCATTTACATTCCAGTTTGCATCGTTCCTTGCAACCTTTAGATTTGGTCTTTAGTGACGTATGGGGACCCTCCCCTTGTTTCAGTGTTGATGGTTTTCGTTATTACATTGTTTTTCTAGATGATTTCACTAAGTTCATGTGGTATTTTCCTCTTAAACGCAAATCTGATGCTTATTCTGTGTTTACACAATTCCAAAAACATGTTGAACGACAATTCTCCACTAAAATCAAATCGATGCAAACTGATTGGGGAAGGGAGTATAGAAAACTGCATAAATTCTTTACCGAATGTGGCATTAAGCATCGCATAATGTGTCCACATACACATGAGCAACAGGGATCCGTTGAACGCAGACACAGGCACATAGTTGAAACCGGATTGACATTAATGGCCACAGCCCACATCCCATTTCAATATTGGAATTTTGTTTTTGAGGCAGCTGTGTTCTTGATAAATCGCATGCCCACGAGAATCCTGGATAACAAAACACCCTATGAGCTTTTATACAAGCATTCTCCTGACTACAGCTTCTTACGTGTATTAGGTTGCCTGTGTTATCCTTATTTACGTCCATACAATCGTCATAAACTTGATTACAGATCCAAACCATGCATCTTTTTTGGTTACAGTCCGTTGCATCATGGGTATCGTTGTTTTGATTATTCCACGAAACGAATGTACATTGCGAGGCATGTTAGGTTCTTCGAGCACATTTTTCCTTTTCAAAATTTGCATCAGGAAACCAAGACGCCACCATCTGCTCAAGAACATTGGGTTTCAATACCCTTGTCCGTGTTCTTCCCGGGACAGGCAGCTGCCACAGGTAACTCTCCTACTACCTCACATCTTCCTCTTACATCTCCACTCTTATCTTCTTCTGCTTCCAAGTCTGCTTCCTCTCCCACACACAATACTCCTTCGACACAGCTCTCCTCTCCTATTCCCGGTCACTCTGTGCGTCGAACCTTACAGTTTACAGACACCCCTCCGACCCATCAACCCTCACTTGCACCTAGCCAGCCACCTATTGCCTCCTCTCCCTTACCACCTGCACCACCCCCTAGAAGGTCCTTGCGCACTAATGTTCAACCACCCAATCGGTATTCTCCTTCTAACTATATTGTCCAGAAACAAGAGCCTCCAACCACTGAACCGGTGACATTTACCGAGGCAGTAAAATATAAAGCTTGGCGTGATGCCATGCATGATGAGGTAAATGCATTGGTCCGGAATCACACCTGGACTCTGGTTCCCTTTTCTGATACTATGAACATTGTGGGTAACAAATGGGTATACAGGATTAAAAAGAAGGCTGATGGCAGTTTGGAGCGATTCAAGGCTCGCCTAGTAGCCAAAGGCTTTCATCAAAGAGAGGGCATCGATTATAAGGAGGTGTTCAGCCCGGTAATCAAACCAACCACCATTCGGGTTGTACTAGCTCATGCTTTAACTCACAACTGGCCTATTCATCAACTTGATGTGCGCAATGCTTTTCTACATGGCCACCTCACAGAGGAGGTTTATATGCAACAACCCCAAGGGTTTGTTTCTAAGGATCATCCGCACCATGTGTGCCGTCTCAATAAGTCTCTTTATGGCCTGAAGCAGGCTCCTCGCGCTTGGTATAGGCGTTTGAGTGATTTTCTTCAAAGTCTGGGCTTTGTTGTATCCCGGGCTGATCCCTCTCTCATGGTCTTTCGCAAGGATGCTATTACTGTGTATGCACTGATTTATGTGGATGATATTTTGTTAACAGGCAATACTGTGAGCTTTCTGGACAGTCTGTTGCACCAACTAGGGCACGAGTTCTCCATTCGCACTCTTGGCCGCTTGCACTACTTCTTAGGCATTCAGGCGACATATCATAAAGATGGGGTGACACTTAATCAAACGAAGTATGTCAATGAGCTGTTGCAAAAAGCTGGCATGACAAACTGCAAAGCCTTGCAGACTCCGGCATCCACTTCCACCAAATTGCAGAAAACCGGCGGGACCCCTTACCCAGATCCAACAAAATATAGGCAGCTTGTCGGCTCTCTTCAGTACCTGGCCATCACACGGCCAGACATTGTCTATGCGGTAGGGAAGGTTAGCCAGTACATGCAGGCTCCAACCGACGAGCACTTCACAGCTGTTAAACGTATTCTTCGGTACCTGAAACAAACAAGCACATACGGCCTCCTATTTCGCCGTAGCTCATCATGTGCTCTCCATGTCTACACCGATGCTGATTGGGGTGGCAACTTGGATGACAGGAAATCAACCTCTGGTTACTTGGTGTACCTTGGATGCAACCTGGTGTCGTGGTCCTCCAAGAAGCAGAGAACGGTGGCACGCTCGTCCACTGAAGCGGAGTATAAGGCGATAGCCGATGGCAGTGCAGAATTGTTGTGGCTGCAGTCTTTGCTGCGAGAGCTCGGCATCCCTGTTATCTTGCTATTTTAAGGGCATATCCTAGAAGGCACACCCATTTCATCCTTGGAGACCCCTCTAACATGCAAACAACAAGCAAGCATACAAACAAATAAATATGCAAAACACGATGCAATGCAATATTTAAAATGCAACACATGCAACATGAACAATAAATAAAGTGCGTAAAAGTAAATGGGTCTCCATGCGGTACCGTTAGCAAGTAAAGCAATTATTTCGGCAATATAACGATATGCCGATAACGGCACACGAATATAGATCCAGACATTATAACGTCATAGCGCTAGGCAATTTGCTAAAATAATTTTGGCATCGTATCGTTACGATAGAAACCCGAAGCGAACCTTAGACGGAGGGAGAGATAGAGCTCTAACCCGCAAAAGGATGCTTAATTAGGAAGACGACGACTACACACTTGAATTCCATGGCTTCAGGCCATGGCTTCAGTTCATGACTTCAGGCCATTGCTTTAGTTATAAACTAAAAATTTTCAAAACAGGGCCCGCTTGGAGCTCGGAAAAAACCTAAGACATTCCTAGAGGTACTACTGCACAGGTTCTAAAGGTTTTTGAAAAAAACAGCACGTGATACCAACAAGAAGAATTTTCTGTAAATGTTAGAAAAATTCCCCGGGCTTATGGCCAGGGCTTCGTTGAAATGTCTGTAAGTGCAATATGGGGCCGCTCAGGTCTTGAAAAAAGTTCTCAAAAAATGAGAGTAGGTGGCATTTCCTGCCACCAATGCTTCCTTTATATAAAAAAAAAAAAAGGTTTGGAAAACGGTTAAGAAAAATATTTTCAGCAAAATCTAAGAAATGCCCCTAATTTCTAGCCAACCGTTTTTGAAAAAATCAAGTGGGGTCCTTATGGTGCCGAGAAAAACCCCAAATTATTTCAAAAGATGTTTTATACCCTAGAAATGGTGAACACAGAAACAAAAAAGCGCTAAAAAAGGAGTTTGGATGCATTTTCAGGGGCAAAAATGGCAAAAATGGCGTGACTGGAGCCGTGACCCACCGGTCACGACCCATGACCGGGGCCTGACCGGCCGGTGATGCTGCGGTCACCATGATGGCTTGTCTAGTCACAGGTCATTTTTTTCCAGTCCCGCCCAATTTTTTCGAAAATTATTTCGGGACCTTCCCGAACCCGAAACATTCCAAAAAAATGTGGACACGCTCATATCAAAAATTAAATTTTTTTGGCGCCAAAATTTTCCCAAGATAAATTCTAGAAAGACCATAATGCTCTTGCTCAAACTTATTGGACCCACGACTTCAGGCCATGCTTTAGGCCCTTCTGGACTTTTTCCGAAAATTCTTAAAAACTATCCGGGGCTCCGGAAACACTTTTTACACTTTCTTAGGCTATTCCCAGGGTATATTCTACCATGGGGAAGTATCCTTTGACAAAATATTCTCGGTGAAAGCGGCAGCGAAATTTAGGTACTAGCAGGTATTTTGTGAAAAAATCCGGAAGTATTCCGGGAAGCCCCGGGACACTGTTGATGCATCGTAACAGTAACTATGGATCACCCCCCACATCCCCATGTACCTCCGAGGAGTATGCAATTTTAGACTCTAAGATGTAGCAAAATAAGAGCGCAATGCAAGACGATGACAAGAAAATGGGCGGGGAAAATTTGGATGTTTTGTCAAAACCCCTGAATGATTATGGAGGTAGCAATTAGGCTTTGCTTTGTGGATTTCCAAGAGATAGGAATTCCTCCATATGTATAGAAGTAGCTTGTTTATGCCTGAGCTTTATATGGATCAAATAAATGACCTGCATCTAAATATACACATACCTAAATTGCTTCGAACCATATGCAAATCCTTTTAGTTTAATTGATTATATATCCCGGGAGTTAGTTGCTTCAGGCAACTTGAATCCTTCAGCAATTCTTTAGTATAAGTCATGACTGATGAATCCATAAAGATAGGCTGTAGCAACATCCATTAGACACATTTCTAGTTTTTCACGTATTGCCAGACCAATCAGATACCAAAACATAGTAACATCCACCACGGGGGACTATGTCTCCTTATAATCCATACCTGGTCGTTGGGTAAAACCTTGTGTGACAAGCCGTGCTTTATGTCTCATTATTTCATTTTTATCGTTTCTTTTTCTCACAAATACCCATTGGTAATTGACCCTTTTTGCACCATCAAGTGTTGGGACTACAGGCCAAAATTTGTTTTGCTTTATAAGCGAGTCTAACTCAGCGTTAATTATGTCTCTCCATTTTGGCCAATCATTTCCACACTGGTATTTGTCAACTAATGTAGGTTCATGATCCTCATTTTATTCCGTAATATTGAGCATTAAATTACATGCAAAAATTAAGTCGATGGTTATTTCATGTCGGTTCCACCTTCTTACTCACATAATATAGTTGATTGAGATCTCATCGTTTTGACTTATTTCAGCTATGGGCACTTAGCCTTAAGGTATTTGTACTTAGCCTCGATATTAAATTTGGAGAACACATCAACTATGGGTCTCATTTTACCCTGGCACACCACTTTTAACCCGAATTCACAAAAAAACCTAATATATTTTTTGTACCTTTACTCGGCTTTGTTATAAAATTTGGTACTTGTACTTTTTTTTTTTTATATTGACGAAGGATTTATTGATTGCATGAGATTAATATTTACAAGAAAAGGGGGTGACTATAGTCACGTCCCAGCGAGTTTCATAGCATTACAACACAGTATATTGAATGGATACAAGGAAATAAGAGAGCCTTAAGGTTTATTCTCCAGGAGTAACAGGTTGCGACGAGGACAACACCAATTCATTACCGTTTCAGCGTTTGACAGCATGCAGGAGGCACTAAAAGGAAGTCAACTGTAACCAAGTCGACTGTAACCAAGCATGTAGGAGGCATGAACAATAACCAAGTCTGCCATTCTGTCAGTGTCTGCCCTCACTTTATCAAAAATACGACGGTTTCATTCCAGCCACAGAGACCATAGTGTCGCGCAACAAAAAGTAAACCAGAAGGATCTGCTATTGTTAATAGGAGATATAAAGGCCCATTGAAGCAGTAAGTCCTCCGTAGATTGAGAGGCACACCACTCCACGCCCCACCACTTACAAAGCTTACACCAAATACACAAGGAGGAAGGGCAACGAAGTAGTAAATGGTCTCTAGATTCCATTGATGAGCTACAGAAAGGACACAGGGATTGATCGAGAGTAATGATACCTCTGCGGCAAAGATTGTCCTTGGTGGGAATGGCATTATTGAGCACTAACCATAACCAGCATTCGATTTTTCATGAAATTTGGTACTTGTATTGATTTTTTATGAATTTTGGTACCAGTACATCGTAATTTTTACAAAATATTTTGTACTTCTGGTTGTTGGATTGTCGTCAGAGAGATGTGTCTAATATTTTTAGAGACATACCATTTGTGGGTCCCACTTCACCTAGGTTCCCCACCTTTAACCTAATCCTGCAATACCACAATATCGGGTATTTGGCAACGTTAGACTCGTTCTAATTACGAACAAGTTGGTTTTTCGACGGAATTGGGTTAAAGGTTGGAAACCTGGGTGAAATGGGACCCACAAATAACGTGTCTCTATAAAAATAGAAACGTGTCTTCGACAACATTCCAACCATCAAAATTACCAAATTTAATGAAAACTAGGATGCACAGGTTTCAAAGGTCAAGAAAAACTAGTACGAGTACCAAATTCGGTAGCGAAACCGAGTACAAGTACGAAAAATACCTTTCATCCGACCTATATTCAAGTGGGTCGAGTTGGTTTTTCATGGATTCAGGTTAAAAGTGGAAACCGCGTAAAGTATAAATAGAAGACATTATAATTCAAACCTAAATAATAATTTAGAAGACGTTTGTGGGAAACCATGGATGGAGTGGGACCCACAGAAGACGTGTTCATGTCTAATTCAAACCTAAATAATAATTTACTTTTGTCTATACCGAATTATTTTATTTATTTGAACAATTTTGTACCAAATTTAGTACTATTTAGAATTGGAATTCAAATTTTCTTTGGATTGATCAGGATCATTACTCACCCTTAGTTGCTTCCATTCCGTTACAAAATTACGATGAAGTTTATTTTTGTATCCATTAGAAACTAGGTAGACGGGAATCCGATTTTAATTTTTCTGGAGTATAAAACAATAACTAAAGTATGGATAGAAGGTTTACTCGATGATTCAGATGTAGTTTTCTTATTTTATTATGGTAAAGATAATTTTATATTTTTTTATGCATTAGATAACGCGTAAAGTATAAATAGAAGGTTTACTCGATGAATCAGATTTAGTTTCCATATTTTATTACGATAAAGATAATTTTAAAACTTTCTTTGTATGCATTTGAAACCGCGTAAAGTATAAATTAAATATTTACTGGATGATTCAGATTTAGTTTCCTTATTTTATTATGATAAAGATAGTTTTTAAGCTTTGTTTATATGTATTCAATACCACATATAATTTTACTCGATGATTTAGATTTAGTTTTCTTATTTTGTGATAATTTATGCGACGGCATTGAGATTGTTGTCATTGCAACACAAAATTACAACAAAGAATATTTTAAAGTTTTTTTGTATGCAATGGATACCGTGCATACAAGAATCCAATTTCAATTTTACTTTTTCTATTGCTAAATAGAATTTTTATTCAATAATTGAGATTTAGTTTCCTTATTGTGTTAACCTATTAGGTGTTAAACATTTCTTTGTCTTTGTTGACAGTGCTATATATAGTGCTTATCGCTTTTTATCAAACAATAAGTTTAGTTGATTGAGCTTCTATTACCGTCATCGTTAGGTTAAGAATTTGAATCCCATCAACCATCATTCTTAGTGAGTTGATTTATAAGCATCATTTTAAGCACTTGTTCAACCTAGTGGCCTGTGACCTTCAATAGAAAGAGTCTCCCCTTAACCTAAACTATGTACCAAAACACTTGACTTAGGTTATATCAATCAAGTCAGCACAATAATAAACTTAATCAATGGGCATCTTACAGTTTTCTATTGACACCACTTCTCTTCACCCAAGAACACCAAACTTCAATTCTCATAGGTTCGTTCTCGATTTCTTCTTATTTTGTTTATTGTATAGTAGCAATTTCAGTTGCATTGTTTGCTTATAATTTCTATTTGATGTGTTATGTCATAAGAAACATTAAAATATTATACAACTTCAATCATTATATTAATATATTATACAACTTCAATCATTATAATACTATAATTGAGATCTATAGTTTTGAGTTAGGATAACATTAGTAACTTGAAACTTTAAGAATTAGGAAATATGAGTTTTCTTCTTTTATAAGACACTCATTTTGCCTCTTTCCTTTCATATGTGATAGTTACTCATTTTTTAATACCCAACAATTAAAGTTAGCCTCTCCTATCTGGATTATTATGGTTAATCGGGAGCCAAGTCTTTTTTGGACGAACTTTCTATGTGAACTAAATCCAAATTTAACCAATATTGAACTTGAAAAATATATAGCCCATACCGATTTGACTACTCAACTATATAAGGGTTTATCATGTAACCGTAAGGCACAAGATAGAAAAACTCTTACTATAATCAAGAGTTGTAGAAAAGAGTACCAACATTTGCAAATGTTAGACTATCATATAAGGGTTTTTCTTTCTTGTGCCCTACGGGCACATGATAAGCCACTAAGAAAGAAAACAAAATTTTACAATTAAATGTGCAACACACGGCCTGACTCTTTTATTTGCTATAAGTACTTGACTCAAAAGAAAATCAAAGGAGAATTACTTTGTAATGCAGAAATTAAGGTACTAAAGAATGTCATTATGAAGAATTAAAGAGGAATAAATTTGTTCAGAATGCCCAATAATTGCAACAATATTTTTTCCTAGTGTACTACTTAATAGTTGCGACACTCTTCAATAACCTTTAATTTGTAGTGCTATGTCCCTAAGCATTAATGATTGCATTTGTTACATATAACTTCAGTTGAGACCCACTCTAAAACCGCATAGAAAAGTCATAATCATATGCATCTCATAGACTTTCAACCATCTGTGGCAGCTCTGTGATTTTGTCCTTTTTGCAATTTTGTTGCTTAACAGATATTTCGTCATGCAGATCATGGTCCAAACGAAGAAGAAAAAAAAAAAGAAGACAAAAGCTGTCATCATCAGGCAGCAACAACACGGTCGTTGTTCATGGCAATTCAATCAAGGGATGGCGATATCCTCCTTCTACCCGGTAAGAAGTTCAATAGAATTTCTGTGAATGTCTATCAGATGCAAATACATACGATTATGAGGCGTCCTTCAGGCTAAAGTTTTGAGTTTACAACTTCTTTTATTTGTGTAATGTACTTCTTCTAGATTTTCAAAGTAAATTGGGTCTTGGCCTTAACAAATTGGTAGGAATTTTTGGGGAATTCACCATGGTTTTTGTCACAAAATGAATTTCCAAAAATGCCTTTTAGCCACACTAATTAATCAAATTTATAGGAGGTACCACCTGCTATTTGCCTTTATATTGGTTTTAGTGTCTGGTATGATTTATTTGTCTATTTAGATATTGTTTAAAATTGTTTGGCATATAATAAAAAGCTAATCTTCTTCTGCAAGTTCTCCGTCAAGCATTTATGATGTTTTATTCCACTATAGAAATATGATAATCTATACAGTATGGACAGCAATAATCCCATGATATATAGATTGCTGAAATAAACTTACCTTAAAATGTAAATTGTAGGAGAGTTTTTTCGTTTTGTTTTCATTTTGTTGGAAACATTTCCTGGGCATTGACAAAGATCAAGGACATGCATCACTCTTTGTGCAATATGAAACTAATTAGAGCAATCTAATCCACCGACATGCAGGTCCATGGAGCCGACATGACATCAACACTTAACAAAGCTGGACCATGTTAGGATGACATGTAGTACACCTGGAGGAGAAGCGTCCACATGGGCAAAGAAAACGGCCAGCCTTGTGATTAGCAAGAAAACCAAGGGCAGGCTGATTCGTGGAGGAAACCATCAAAGGCCATGTCTCCTCACTGTTGGCTTCCCGCCTCTTCAAAACCACAACGGCGGGAAGAAAGCAGGCGAAGTCCCATGCATCACCCTCCATGATACGGTGGAGTGACACTTGGGACAAAGAATCAACCATCTGGTGTTCTTCCAAGATCATAACCAATATCAGGATACATTGTCTCCCTTAAAATCTGTGGGTATTGATAGATATACATACCATACCAGGATACGATAATCATTATAAGCAAAGAATGCTTCCAAAAAGAAAGTGGTTGGCAAAACTTGTGAATCATGCGTTTCGAATAATCTTCATTTGCTTGCATTGTTAATTTTTTATGGATCATCTTGGTTCTGTAAATTCTATTTAAATTTTTGCTAGATTTTGTTGTTCCATGAATAGAATAGTTCATCTGGGATTGTATAGTCGGTCATCCATGTTGCCATGTACACTCCACTTAGATACCACGGAATAATAATCTTTCGAGTGCAACTAACAACTGATCTCTTGTTAAGACCTAGTATGAACTATATAAACACCTCTTAGGACACCAAAATGGGTTTTTGGTATAATCGATGCCTGAATTTTACACTTTACATCATCGTATACCTCAAAATTTTTTCCGATCAATTATGCACCTAAATTTTTTTTGGTCAGGTCGATTGTAGATCTCGAGCTAGTTATGTGCTGACATGGATGCTGCCTAAAATTATGTTGCAACCCGTTGATCAAAACGACACCGTTTCATAACAATACGTCGTCATTTCACGTTCAACCCAATTTTCTAGCATTTCTTTCTCAGTTCTCACCCCATATAAGAGACTCAGCCAGGTAATCTAATGGCCCGAAGTTTCCCACGCACATTAACCATCCAACCTATAACCAAACCCTAATTTTGCTTTCCCTCACCTACGCTATTTTTTTTGCTTTGTTTTTAAGTTAAAATTTCTAAATGATAATCCCAACCCTAATTTTAAGGAGCACAAATTAAATTATTAAAAAACCCACGTAATTTTCCATTCCCAATCCATCCCCTCATCCCTCACCCTCGCCACTATTATCTCCAAGCACACCTTCTCCCCTTCTTCCTTTTTCAATTTTTTCCGTCGCTTAAATAGATTGGGGGGAGCCAGAACTAAAGCGTTATAGGTATAAATCTTATTTTGCTTTGGAGAGCCAAAAGCCAACCATCTCTTTACACTTCTCAAGCTTATTAAAAAAATCAAAACAATCACTTGTACCACAGGAGAAAGGTTTTTCCTAATTCGAAATCAATCAAAAACTTGATTTTGAATTCCTCCTTTGCTACATTATAGCCAAAGCTTTCATATTTCTCCACATCATGAAATATAAAGTTTCATGGAATATGACATAGCATAGTACCTTCATCTCCTTCTAGCACAAAACCAAATTAAATAAGTGAAAAGCTGTTTGCTAAAAACAAAACAGCCTGTAATTGTCCTCCAAGACTGTCTATAGACTATATGTATTCCTCCTAACATATCCTGGTTCCATAGTTTAAGGTTTTTCTATTTCTTTTCGTAAGGAATTTGTCCCTCGCTTGCTTCTTTCCTTTCCAAAAACAAACAATGGGCTTCATCTATGAATGCTGTCACTCATCCCTACAAATATGAAACTGAAAATAACTCCTCCATGTGAGTGAAACCAGTTTGACCAAATGAATCGCTCTGAGTGAAAATTGTTAACAAACGATGAAGTCAAACAAATTATTATATTTCCAGCACTTGCACATGTGAAAACATGCAAAACAGCAATCCCCATGAACAAATTGTTCGTACAATTCAGCTTCAAAACGCGTTACTCTAGGCCACCCCTAGCATTCCGAATCGCATTCTCAGCTAGAAGAGAAATGGACCTACTTACTTTTTTTTGATTCTAATGAGTGTCCTAGCTCGACAAGCCAGACTAATCTCATCCGTGGCCCGACACCCAATCTCGCTTCCCGGGCATTTAGCCTAAGACCACGAGCGGGGTCCAACATATTTAACCACTCCCAACAGGTGCATTTTCCATACCTCCACGTTTCTCCGGATCGAACCCGGGACGTGTGAGTTAAGGGGTCGCAGCATGCTGGACCACTGCGCCAACACCTTGTTGGTAAATGGACCTACTTACTTGCGGCCACTTAAGTGAAGTGTTGTTCAAAATTCTTCAAATGTGAAGACCCTAACATTCACCCTACTGCTCCTAATACGTTGTTGTCTGAATTTCCTATTAATTGACATGAATTTGGGTTTCATTAACAGTTCTAAGCTGACGCACATGCATGAACGTGCAAGCCGACTTCCTTTGAAGAGACCCCACCATAAAATTTTTCCTCAATAATGTTTGTATCAAACCCAAAATCGTGGGTTGGGTGTGTGATTGGCCCATATGTCAAATGGTGGTCTCTGGATATCGAGAGGTGTGGTTCCTAGACTTGCCCTGGGGAGTGGCGGATTCAGAAATATTTTTCAGTGTAGGCAAAAAAAATTAAACTGTAAGTAAGCATTCTAACCCGTAAATTAATTACATTATAAAATACTCCCTCTCTTCTACAATATTTAATGTTTTTTTTGCAACTTTTAAAATGTAATTAATATTAGTCTAGATAATAAGAATGCTAATAATAATGAACTAAAATATCCTTATATATATATTTTTAATTTTAAAAAATTCCTATCTAATTATTTAATGATGGAATTAAATAATAAATGACTCATGGTATTTCTAAAGTGTTTAAAAAATTTTAAAAAAATACAGCAAACTTATATTTAGATTAGAGAGTCTTAAAATTAATTAAATACTACAATTGCTTCCTATGTATCCTCATATTTTGAAAATGGTGAATAATTTATTTATTTTTAATGAAATCAAGTACATTTTGAGGATGTAATTAAGTAATTATTTAATAGCCCATCCAATTATGACTTTTGATCATTAGGGTGATATTTAGAATTTTTTTGTTTACATCAACTAAACCATTAAAAAAGTATAAATGCAAACTTAAACGATAGTGCTCAATATGAGCTGCATTAAGAGTAGACTTCTAAAATCTCTAGCCTGATCAATATTGATAAGAGAATAAAATTTCATGCCTATCTTAATCTGCCTATGGAAAAAGATATTAAAATTGACTAGTTTACAAATTTATATATGACAATTTAGAAAGTCAAACTAAAACAAAACTAAAAAGAATGATTATAATATTTTGTTTATCAACCATTATAACAACGAACCTAAATAATCAATGAAAGACTGAAGCTTCTAAAAAAAAGAAACTAAGAAAAAGGAATTTTTGAGTGTTGGGTATGGCGTTTACTAGAATTTTAGAGATAATAAATTTTACTCTAGGCAAAATATATTTGATAATTAAATATAATTTTCATAAGATGTGTAATTATGTAATAATTTAGTGATCCAACCAAAAATAATTAAAATTATTTACTTTTCTAACCAGTAGCATAGTTTATCAAATGTAAGCTATTCGTAATTTGAGAACTAAAATTAAATGTTTTGATTAATATTTTGTAATTTAATATTTAAATCTTGTGATTGCCTTTACAAATTTTTTTTTCAAACCCAAAAAGCACACCCATTGCTCAGAGAATTCTGAATAATGCTGATTGCCAATACAAAATCCAAGTATGTAAAAAGAAGATTTGGCCAGATACTGAAAAGTAGTTTGTTTCCTCACTCAATAAGTTATTTTTTCAAGGAATCTCCAATAAATCCAATAGTTTATTTATTTGTGTTTTAAAAAGTTTTTCTTGGTTATCTATTATATATATGTAAAGTTGATACCCTCACCAAGTATTGACACATAGGATTTTAGAGGTCTTTATGTATTGCCATGTGGAGGGTTTTAAGTGTAATTTTAATCAATTAGATTTTGACATATGGTCATAATGACAAATATAATTATCCAAAAAGAATTCAATATTAAAAAGTTCCAGATAAAAATTAAACTCTCATTTGAAAAGCTATATCCTCATACGATTTAAGCTAAAAGCTGAAATTAAATATAAAAAAGATGCTCGTAAGAATTAAACTCTAATATGAAAAGTTTATGAATTATATCTGATAAGAATTAAAATTTTATAAGAATAAAATGATAAGTTATGTCAATGATTTGAAAACAAAAGTTATTCAATATAACATATATATATATACATATATATATATATATATATATATATATTATTGTTATATATATGTTACGTCATTTACTCTATAATTGTTATCTGACAAGAATTATATTAGCTTTAGATTGATAAACTTTATAACTGATAAGATAATATTATTATTCAAAACTAATCTTTTATCATTTTTTTAATCATGTTTCTCTTCACAAATTTCTTCTCCATCATCTCTCTTTAAATACAGGACTATATCTATATGTGAAATAATAGTCTCTGTCTGTGATACAGTTTCTCTATTCATTTATTCTCTTTCACTACTCCTTTATTTTGTTTCTATTTACACTACAACAGAAGGTCTAGATACAGTCTGTGTGCGATACAGTTTCTCTCTATCATTCACTCATTCACTCTTATTCTTCTTTTATTTTCATTTGCATACGTATGAATGTTGGTATAATTTTTATTTGCATAAGTACAAATGTTGCTATAATATTAAAGCTATTTTGTCACCCTTAATTAAGCATCCTGTTTGTTTTTATATTCTTTTTATTTCTCTAATTTATTTTAATTATTTTTTTTGTTTGTGCAGGAAAATAATCCTGTGGAGCCCACGGAAGTGAGCTAGTATATATGTAAAGCTGATACCCTCACCAGGTATTGACACATAGGATTTTAGAGGTCTTCATGTATTGCCATGTGAAAAGTTTTAAGTGTAGTTTTAATCAATTAAATTTTGACATATGCCATAATGACAAGTATAATTATGTAAAAAAAAAATTAATATTAAAAAGATCCTGATAAGAATTAAACTCTCATCAGAAAAGCTATGAATTATATCTTATAAGAATTAAACTCTTATCTGAAAAAATTGATAAAGTTATATCATTGATTTAGAAACAAAAATCATTCAATATTACATATATATATATATATTATATATTAATATATTATTATTATATATATATTACGTCATTTACTCTATAATTGTTATCTGATAAGAATTATATTAGCTGTAGATTGATTTGCCCCAAAAGTTATTTGACTGGTCGATTTGCTGTTGAGTTTTTTAAAGGTACAATGATTGTTCGATACAACCTACAGGAAACTATTTATTTTTATTTGGTCGATTTGGTGTTGAGTTTTTCATTATTCTCCATAACACTCCTTTGTGGAAACAAGAAAACCTATCCCTGCTTTGGTTATTATTCTGGCTGTTGTTCTTGATATATTTATTATACTCGCAGGGCCCGCTACAGGGAAAGCCCAGGCTCGAGGACCGAGTCTGAGCCCTTCAAGCCCAATTTGTCCGAGAAGCCCGTCTACAAGGAACCCGCTCTATAAATACCCCCGAAGACCCATTTTATTCTATATGATATAATCTAAGATAGCTAGGCTCGGGCAATATTTACGCCCATTTTCTCTGTAAACCCCTTGAATAATCAATAAAATACGCACCCCCTATTTTCAGATTCCATCAGTGGCGACTCCGCTGGGGACGTAGATCGATTAACCGTTCGATTTGTTCATCCCCTTTCATCAAATAACAACAACAAACAACCATGCTCATCGAAGCAGCGGCGGCAAAAACCGAGAAAAACAGGTTCATGGCGATCTGAAGCGTGTCCATTCGTCCACAAGATCAAACAGAACCAACAAAATTCAACACGGACAAAGGCGGGACGAACAGATTTATGACAGATCCAACAAATTAAACAGTAAATCCAACGAATCGTCGAACAAATCAAGCAATAGATTGAAACAAAAAAGAAATAAATGGAATTTACAGGTAAATCAAAAAGAGAAGAGCCGGATTCGTCCAGATCCGGTTAGGACCAGGACGGATCCATCCCAATCCGTCAAAACCCGCACCAGAACACAACAAAACGCGCCATGCCTCGCCGAAGATAGGTGGAACAGAGGGGCAGAAGATCCAAAACGAACCCATCTAGATCCGGACAGATCGGAGACGGATCTGCCTTGATCCGCCAAGGACTCCAAAAGTCGCTCCCACACGTGCCGTCGTCAAGACCAAAGCAACCATCATCGTCGCATTCTCCTAGGCCGACAGCAACCCACGTCGGCGCTTCCAGGTGGAGAAGCTGCTACTAACAGCCCCTGTCGCCGCCGCAACCGCCAGGAGTTGGGGGGTTGAAGGACACCGGAGCTTAAGGTGTCGCCCACATCACCTGCCGCTTCTGTCGCTTCGAACTCCTGCTGCCGTCGAGCTGTGGATCAGCGAGCAGGTGTGTGTCGAAAGAAAAGAAATGAGAAAGAGAAAGGACGTGAAGGCGTGAGAAGAAAGGAGGAGCAAAGAAAAGAAAACGCGTGGGAGAAAAAGAAAAGAACAAAAAGAGTGGATTGGAAATGGGGGTGCCATGGACATGATGAGAACAAACTCATAAACGACAACAGGCCAAAGGTGCTAGATTTGCTATGACAACAAAAGGGGCGCAAGGAGCCAGGTTCTCAAAATGACAAGCCCAAGGTGGAGGCCCTCAGGTTAGCGAAAGAACTTATAAGGGACATACGTACCCAAGTTCAATCAAGAATATAGATACCCTGATTAATCAAATGACAAGCGAAGTTCGAAAACTAGAATGCATGAAAGACCGAATTAGGTTCCGAATAATATAGGTTTGCCAAAAACTGGGCGTAGGATGAGGTCCTCAGGTTAGCTATGGAGCGAGCGACAAAGCTACCAAGTTCGATAAAAATTACATATGCCCGGGATCATCAAAATTCAGACATACATAAAGGTGCACAGGTCAATAAGAATATTGGATGCTCAAATTAACCAGGATGACTTGTCCAATAAGCAGACACATCATCAAAAGCAGGATCCTCTCTACTTAGAAGGACCTCAGGCAATCCGAAACACTTTTGTCCTACAAAAGGGGCTGCAGAGGAGAAATTATATTCTCCGACTAGAAGCTCTGGAGGATCAGATAACTGCGCACTCAGGATCTCAATACACTTCGATGTGCATAAAATGGGATACACACTGCACTCTTTCTTCCTTCATCAGGTGTTTATCCCACTGGGTTTTTCCTGATAAGATTTTTAATGAGGCAGTATTTCCAAAGTATATTCTATTTATGCCCATGCCGCCAAGGTCCAAATGCCCGTGCTTACACGCAAGCCCGGCCATTTGGGGGGCTACTGATATATTTATTATACCCGCTGGGCCAACTACCGGGAGAGCCCAGGCTCGAGGACCGATTCCGAGCCCATCAAGCCCAATTTGTTCGAGAAGCCCGTCTATAAGGCACCCGCTCTATAAATACCCCCTAAGGCCCGTTTTATTCGATATGATGTAATCTAAGATAGCTAGGCTCGGGCAATATTTACGGCCATTTTCGCTGCAAACCTTGAACAATCAATAAAATACACACCTCCTATTTTCAGATTACATCAGTTCTGGTCTTGCATTGATGGAGTAGTAGTAGCAGCCCTATTCAGTCCACTTCTTGCATCTTCTCTAATATCACCACAGGTTCGAACCTCACCTTCCTCGACTAGTATCAAAAAACCCTCTAGTTTGGTAGGGAAAGATGGTGGATGCGGATGGAATGACACTAGATGGAGCACATCCAGGACGGTATAAGGCTGTTGTGGACTTATGTTGTATATGACTTCATTCATGACTTCCTGATTAATTAGTTAGGATATTCTATGTTAGAGTAGTAAGCCCAAAACCAATCATGGGGCTTCAACCATCAGCTTAAGCTATTGGTTGAGATGGTCACTTGACATGGTAGCGGAGCCATAATGACCAAACGGTCGTGTATTCGAATCCCCACGCCTCCCTCCTTGTTGAATTAAAAAGCACAAGTTATGGACGAGCCCGTGCAAGTTTCAGGCCCAAAGGGCTTTCACTTGAGGGAGGGTGTTAGAGTAGTAAGCCCAAAACCAATCATGGGGCTTCAACCATCAACTTAAGCTTTGGTTAATATCGAAGCGACGAAGTAACTCTTAAAGAAAACATCAAACCCTAGGCACCTACACCTTCTAGTTTTTTTCTTCTTTCGTGAGTATACATGAGAAATAATCATAAGAAATGGTGGTGTTTTCACTAAAGTGTTGCTTCACTGGTTTGTGATGGCCCTACTTTCAGAACTTTGGAAGGATGAAAGAATTGTGAAGATGACAAAGCCGCTTATGATGTTGGGTTTTTGGTATAATTGATACTTGAATTTTATACCTTGCGTCAATTATGTACCTCGAATTTTTTTCTGAGTCGTTTTTTATAGGCGAGATTATTTGGGGCGCTGCCTTAACTTCGGCTATGCGGAGGAGCGGCATCTCGGCCTTGAGATCCTTCGGCTGACCCTGTAGGTTGTAGCTCCGGCTTCGACTTTTGCCTCCGCTCGATTCTTGATTCTCGCTGTGTTCAAAAATCAAAACCAATTATAGAAGAAAGAACTAGAAGGAAGGTCTGTTTGTGATGGTTGTTGTCGTCGATTGGTGGAGGAGGAGGAAGAAGACATAGGAAAGTTTTTAAAAAAAATATTGAAGAAGAAACCGTTCGGAGTGAAAAAAAAAAAAAAAGAGTAGAAGAAAGAAAAAATAAAGCCAGATCTTTCTTTTTAGTTTTTTTCTTTAATTTTTTGTTTTTTAAAATTAAAGCCATGATTTTGGACGGTCTTGATGAGGGCATGTATCTCTCATCAATTTTTTCTATTAATAAATAGGTTAAATCTCACATAGGTTAATTGGGAAGTGGGTATGGTTGAATCTCTTGAACCGAGAAGGATGTTGGGTCATGACACTCGGAAATAGGTGGGACCCACGTTTGACATGTGGACATGAAATAACGTCGTATCATAGTGAAACGACGTCGTTCTATGCAATTGGGCAGCTGCCCAATTTCGGGCAACATCCACGTCAGCACATACCCAGCCCGAGACCTATAATTGATCTGACCGAGAAAAGTTTAGGTATATAAATGACTCAGGAAAAATTCGAGGCACATAATTGACGCAGGGTGTAAAGTTTGGGTATCAAATATACCAAAAACCCGATGATGTTTGTATAGGGTTGGTGTGATTAGTACAACCTGTAGGTCCGTTAATCTTGTTCGTAAGGATCAGATACAGCTGGTGTGATCTTTTCTTCCAGAATCGTAACCACTACCAGATACATAAAATGTGTGCATAGTGATTGATAGAAATCTGTGGGTATTGGTAGATATACATACTACGATACCATAATCATTCCATGGAATTAAAGAATTATAGGAAAGTGGTTGGTAAAATCTGTGAATCACGCGTTTTGTATTGCATTATCCTAGCTGTGTTATCTGTGTTAGATTGTGGTAGGTTTACTTGTCTTATCTGGAATTACGTAATAAGACTTCTTATCTAAATATTCAATAATGCTATTTGCCACTACATACATCACCCCTGAAAATTTCAGGGGTGAGGTGACATAGGTTTCAGGGGTGAGGTGGCATCCTATGTGTATAAGTTTTTATGTTGAGGTGTATATTCTATTTGTTTATTTAATAATGTGTCTCATTAATTATTTTAAAAAATAAAAATGATAAATCTAATATATTTTCGCCAATTACTTTCTTCTTCTCCAATTACTTTCTTCCGATTCTCCTCCACGGTGACTCTGACCCTCTCTCCCAAAGATGAAAAAAAATCCCAGATGGAAGAATACCAAAAATCTGTAAAGCTAGAAAACTTTTTTGATTTCATGATAGACATAGGCAACCAAAAAACAGATAAGCTTACCTTTGTATTTATTTATTTCCACAATCTATTTGAGTTTTCTTTTGATGCTAATCGAAATTTACTGGAAGAAAGAAAAGTTACAAAAAATTACAGGGGAGCAGCCAATGAGTGTATGACTGCAGAGACAGAACAAAAACAAGAAAGAAATACAAGAACTAATACAATGGCAGGAGAAAGAACACTTAAAGGTAACTACAAGCCTTTGATGACGCCGTCACAGTGCCTTTTGCTAAATGGAAAAATTGGTTGTATTGCCTTGATTAACCAAGGAGGATCCCATTACACTCTACTTTTGCTTTTCCAATGACTCCTCCAAACCCTTGAAACATTCAGCAAAAACCATAACAGCTGTTGTATTATATGGAACTCTTGGATTATTAGATTTAAACAACCACGTTGCGCTTATCAACCAATTCGTCTTCGTCTAGATCATTGCAAATCCGGTAGTTATCCATGAGTGACGAGAGCGTGATGATCCTGATGCTTCAGCCCACTTCATAAACCAAGCATGACCCAAGCACAAACCAGTATCGCTTCCCACCTTAATTTTAATGGGGATGCTTCAGGCTTGCTCTATCTCCTCCCTTCAATCTTTGCAAGTGTTTTTTTTTTTGCAGGAAAAACAAAAAGCACAATAGATTGATAAAAACAAGGAGATAGAGAAATTAATTTTTTCCTGTTGGAGTCAGTGGTCGCCGCCGGGAAGAGGATTGAGTCATAATTGTTAAAGCTTTATCAACTAGGGTTTTTATTTTTTAAAATAATTAATGAGATATATCAGTAAATAAATAAATAGAATATACACCTCAACCTAAAAACTTATACACATAAGATGCCACATCACCCCTGAAATTTTCAGGGGTGATGTATGTAGTGGCAAATAGCATTATTGCTAAATATTTGGTGAAAGAAACCATATGATATAAAATAGAGTAAAAATAAGGCAAGTTACTATGAGACCTAACCCTAATCGTAGAACAGTTTGGATTATGGTAGTATATATAAACATTATAAGCAGCCTTGTTATTCTCACATTCTATTACAACTGAGCCGCCACAAACCATAAAACAACCCTTTACCACCAGTTTTAATGATCAATCTATACATTCAAACAAGAAGAATAAGATGGTACAAATACCACTATTAGGGCTGATGGATTTGATCACTTATTGGATCATCGATTTACCAGACAAATTTTGGTGGGTTTTTTTATGTATATAACCTTTTATCTTTTGTCAGACGTGATAACCTTTTATCTTTTATCTGTGTGCTTGCAGTGAGACTCACTCTAAAAATAGATATACTGTAGCTTAAATTGGTTTTTATCTCGTTGCACTCTGGAATTCTATTCTTACATTCCTTGTCCTCTTAACTTTTGGAGCACTTAAATGGTTGTAAAAGGATCTCTGGTTTTGATGCATTTCCACGAATACTTATAAAAGGCTTACTGATATTTTGTTGTTTGAACTTTGTTTTCCTAATTACCCAGTGAAGCTTTTTCTTGTTCTATCAATTTTTTCTGACTACATTCTGATGTTTCTTAACAGCCTACAGTTTGGAGGTTGAAGGTCTACTAGAGCTTTTGGATCATATTGCTCTCAAGGCAAGTTTCCGGCTCAAGCGGCCTCTCAAGTTGTTCCAACCAGTAATACTGCCATCAAATCCATGCCAGGAAGCAACAACTGCATAATAATCTGTAGATAGATACTGGCCCATAGAAGCTTGATGACAATTAATAGGCAATTGACATACACAGTTGTGGGGGTGGACAATGTTACACAGTATCTTAACCTTTCCAAATGCTATCTGAGACTGATAATGATACTCAACCTTTTCCACCTTCCTATCACCTTCCTATCATTTGTCTCTTTAATGTTCTACAGCGATATCAAAATCAATAATATTCTGTATTGCATTCTTTTTTGACTACATAATGTACTGCACACAAGCAACCCTGCTTTTGTTGTTGTTTTTTTGTGGACTTGAAATGGAGTAGTAGTGGCAGCCCTATTCTGTCCACTTCTTGCATCTCGTCTAGCTTTACCACAACGAATAACAATAACCGAAGCAGGGAAAGATGTCGATGGATGGAGGACACCCATGACCGTATTACGCTGTTGTGGGTATCCAGTGGGGTTTGGGTCCGCTGGGATACCCACTTTTCCCGTTGCATTAACGGGTGGCATCAGGACTACTGGTCTCATCATCATCCACCTGAATATCAGCATGTCTTTAATACAGGACTTCATTCATGACTCTACTTGATGTACACAAAACATATTACGATATATGGAGATATGGGAACTTAGCAAAAAATTTCTGGTAAAACGTTAATCCATTAATTCGTGATTAAAACATCTCAGCAGAGGCAATGAGCTTTTGGTTGTGTTTATGAAAGGCCTTTGGGTGCCTTGTGGCATGTAGTGGGTGCACTTGGCACCTGGCCGGTCGCGCTTAGCGGGGGCATGACAGTTGTGGTAGCGGAGCATGATTATTTTGCAGGAATTTGGTGTCATGACATTTATGTCGTTGAGTGTAATAGTTGTAGTGGTCGAGGATAGGTGTCATATTTGTCGTATGGGTGGAACATATATAATTACAAAGCATGGTTGTAATGTTCTTGCTAGAGGGGCAGTAGGGTGTTGAGTCTAATGGCTAGTACCCATCAAGTTAGAGACTATTGGTTGGTGAGAGACGTGTGTCACAAATTTGTATTTTGTTTATCTTATATGTTGTATTATGTTTGTGACTGTGAAAATATGACATTCCATTGTAAAAAATATGGTTAAAACCTTGCTGAACATATAGTTGAGGCCTTTTGGTTGTGAGCATACTAAGAGTATACAAGCATTCGTGGATTGCCTAAAGATGTAAACTAGGAGGAAAATGCTCTAAATATGAGAATACTGTCATGTGACATGGTTGCTTCTTAGGAAACGTCCGATATGTAATTAATTATTGCTGACTTCATATGTAGGAAGGCCTAGACGTTATACATGTGGAATGGGTGTTTAGAACTAGAATTTTGCATTCTGGTTGGTTACATGGTTAGAGCTAAATGGTAATTAACTTGGTTTCCCTTGGCCTAAGGATGCACATGTGTAGGATTATAAAGTTATTTTAGACTGGTCAAGTTATAGTTTGAGTTCTTAATCAAATAGAACTGTGATGATGAAGGTTAATATGATTTAAGAGCTAAATTTACGAATAATCGTATGGAATGTTTGCATCTTCAAGATTTAAGTTGCATGTGTTTAATACTTTGACATAATTTCCCTTTGAGGCAGAGGTTATGAAATTTTAATTTGTTTTTGAATTTGATTATTTAGTATATTAGAGAGTCATCTAAGGGTCATAATTACAATTAAAGTCATCACTGGTTTTGGTTAGCTTGGAGATTTAATGTTATATGTCCGATTGACATGATGTTGCTGATATACCCTGGGTGCTTGGTAACTTGTTTGTTTGATTAACTAAAATTTATCTTGGTGATAGATAAGATGGCATTTTATGATAGGAATATTAACTAAGATATTAGTTATGGAAAGTGTTAGTATGGTAAATAATTAAGAAATATTGATGATGAGAGTGACATGATAATATACTTATTTTAAAGTTGGCTTGCGAGGTATTCCCTGGTGATGTGGATGAACAATGGGTCTGTAAGAGTAGATATGAAATTATGTTATATGTTAAAGATATGATAAGTACATGATTTAGCAATTGAAGTAAAAATTTGGAGATCATGATTACTGTGGAATAAATGGTTAGGTGCATTTAGCTTAGGTGCTTGAGTGAGCAAATAAGAGTGGTGATAGTGAGTTGGATGAGATTCAGGTCACTTGTTTCATGGATGTTTAATGGGGTAATGCATGCTGAAGGCTTGAGATGTAAATGTTTTAGAATTGTCTGCAATATATGTTGTATTTGTCTTACATGATTTTTGTGTGGAGGAAAAATGTTTCTGTGGGGATAATATGTTTCTTAGTCTTCTGGGGATCTAGATCGTGAAATGAGAGAAACACGATGAAATGATTATGTTGTCGTTGAACTAAGTGTCTAATATATAAAATTTTGTTGAAACTACTTTTAAGCATGTGCATTACATGGTTTTTGATAATATGCACTCATTGCTTGACATACAGATTTCTCATACTATCTAAAGGTCCATAGCTACATGGTGAATAAGGTATTCATATTTGAAATGTATATTATACATCCTTGCTGGGGAAGAAAGTCTATTGTTACCTTATTAAGTACCTATAGTGTAAGTTGAATTGGTTACTGTGTTGTGTTTGAATTGGTTATGATAGTCTTGTGATGGCTTGCTATGCTGCCAAGAAATTTGCGGATAAAATTATATGCAGTTGGGGCAACTGAGAATAAAGCATTTGGTGGAGTGAAATAATTGATCTTGTAAAGTCAAAGATGTGTAAACGATAGTGGGGTAAGTTCAACCTTGGATCGATATAGTTGGAGTGAAGAGTTGATATAATGGGGGAAAATTTTCTGAGAGGAGGATGTCTAAGTATACAAGAGTAGGTTTGTAATTTTATAAACCGTAGCTTGATACTAACAAGTGTAATGGATAATCTTGTGTTATCTAAGGATGAGTATAGTGTGAAGGAATAGGTTGTGATTATGGAGTTTTGGTTTAGAGCTTGTGACTAAGGTATAATAATGATTATGTTAAGCCTTATAAGCGTTTGAAGTAGTATTGAAGGAAGATGATGTGTTATGAACTTTATGAACAATTAGCATACACAAGAGTGTAGTTCACCTCTTTGATTTATTTAGAGTTAGATTTGTATTGTCTTGAGTTAGATTGTGAAGTGCTAAGTATGTTGAAGCGTATGAAATAAGTATTGAGCGTTATATATTTTGATAAGTGATTATCTTAATTAAAAAGAAGTTTATGGTTTCTCATCATAGGAAACACATGAGGTTAGCACTGTTTGGTGAATGATACTAGGATTAGGGCTTAAATTATCTAAAGACATAAGTAGAAGTTGAGGTATAAATGGAATGACGCAGCAAAAGCACGACTCTCTTATTTGAGAAGCAATTGGGCCTACGGTTGTCTAATTGGTCCTAGTGGATATTTTGTTAGTTTAGTTAGTATAATTGCTGTGCTCATGCGAGTACAAGTATGCGAGTCGTATAATTTGTGGCTCCATTGGGGTAATTAGCCTTGTTGCCCAATTGGCATAGTAGTGTGCCAGTAGTGCGCTTTAGAGGAGTGAATATGACGTAGAAGCTATTACTGAAGAGAGAATGGGTGTATGTATTGTAGTAGCTTAATGAGAGATGTGTTATGAGAAGAGTTAAGTGGAGACTTATATGGTTACATTTGGGAGGCTAACGGTACATTGCAATTTTTACTACTTTGACAATGTGGCGCCACAGTTTATAATGGTTTTCAAATTATTGTTTTGGAAAATATCTTTAAAAGAATGAATTGAGCAAGTTTTGCATTAGTACCGTTTAGCCTATCCATTTGTACCGTGGTCAGAAGTGATAGATTGTTGAGAGAACTATAATCTACAAGATTGCGATTGAGTCGCCAAGGCATGTGAAATAGATTGGTGTGAGAATTACGAGTGCAAAAAGCATGATGAATTGAGGTACCACAATTCGGGAGAAATTTAAAAGCTAAGGTAGAACTTGGGTATGGATTTCGAGGTAAACAAGTCGAAGATATATTGGATTGAGTTATGGTTGAATGATAAAGGTAGAGCTTGAAAAGATTGAGGAACAATAGGATGGCATATGGGTATATTTAGGAAGACGATCGGAAATTACATATAAGGATTGGTGTTATCTTTGAGATTATTGTGACACCTGAATTTCGAGGACAAAATTCTTTGAAGGAGGGGATGATGTGATACCCCAGGTACACCCTTGAATATAGAGAAGTATTTACATGAAGAGAGTCGGGCGTTGCTTGTCCTCCCGTGACGTTCATGTAGGTTGGATACTATATTCGGGAGTTTGTGAGGGATGTTCATATTCTTGGTGTAAATGTTGGTATAGGTTAGGTTATGGCTCGGTGATATGTGTTGATTTTAGATTGAGATGAGTTGGTTAGCATAGGCTCGGCCTAGTGCACACAAGTAGGTTCGTAGTGATCCGATGGCACGGTTGGCCTAGTTTGGTGTCCCGATTGCTCGACTTGTCAAATGGGCCGATAAATGGTCAGAAAAGATAGGAATGTGATTACTTGGTACAATGAATTCATTAGAGGCACGATTGGCCAACGGAGATATCGATTGGCTCGATTTGGTGCGAAATACTGCACAACCGGGGCAATGGTGTGTCCGTCGGTGCACAATTGGGCTCGGTGAGGGTAAATGCGTAATTTGCCAAACCGACCAATCAGAATGAGACATGTGGCATGGGAATAAGCTTCTGATGGTTTGGGTGTGCAAGCTAGCAGGTTGGTTGCCACATACCAATTGGATGGAAAATAAGCACGAGGTGGCAATTTAGGTGCAAGTGGCACCTAGTTGTGTGTTGGTGGCAATTGGGGTGGTGACTCACCTACTTGGGCAGAGATTAAGAGGTGGAAACAAGCACCTCTCCCTCACTCTTATCAGCTAAATTCGTGGCTAGGTCCTGGAGAGAAAAGAGAGAGAGAGAAAGAGAGAAAAGAGGGGAAAGGGGAGAAGTGAGCCTAGGGCTTCTACTCTCGGCCAGACAGACCCCTGGCCACTAACATAGGGATTCCGGCCGAACCACTGGTTAGAATTGAGTGAAACCAAAGCCTAGAGTTAGATAACTTCCATAGAGTTAATTAGGCACCGGTTTTGTGGATTTTAGAGCTGAACAGAGAGAGTTATGCGCTCTCCAATTTCACTGTTCTGCAGCAGACCTGTTGCTAGACCTGAGTAGAAGCAGGAGCCATAACTGGAGTTAGAGAGCATAGAATTGACTGTTCTCGGTGTCTCTGGAAAGCTAGGAGACAGGGATACAACTTTTATATTTATTCTCAAGGCTGAATCGGCCTGTAGCTTCCTGTTTATTCTCGGTGAAGTCTCTGTTGGTGCAAGGCAGCTTCTGCCCGAATTAAGAAAAGATAAGTATTGTGGGTAGGATTGTGTTTCACAAGCTATTATTGTTGTGGATTGATTGTGATGTCTAATTGTGTGTTTAAAATAGGGACTAAGGTTCCAAGAGGCCTAAAGGCTGTAAAGGAGAGGAATTGGTTAGGAATACCTAGGTGATGGTAAGTAAGTTTGTTATGCGCGTAGTGATTGCTAGTGCACCCTTTGTTGGGCGGAAGGCCATTTGTGTGTGCTTGCTGTGTGTGTATTTGTGTGGTATCGCCTTGCTGGTCATTGTTGGTTAACTAGCCATTGTTGGCTGATCATGGCTACTTGTTGCCTTGTTGGTTATTTATGCATAATTGTGATATATTGGTGACTTGTTGGTACATTATGATTGAGTTGTGTGCTTGGAAATACTTGTTGCCCTTGTTGGCATCATTGCATTGCACTTGTTGTGCTGATGTTTGGCATCACACTGATGTGCTTGTGATGGCTTGTGTTTGCCTTGATTGTGCTTGTGATTGTGGATACCACTGGCCAGTTGGGAGGTGGTGCACAGGTAGTGTATAAGAAGATGTTTGCACTTACCAAGTTGATGATAATTTGACGGGCCTTGCGGTGCTAGATGGCCGCTTGGAGTAAAACGGTCGTGATAATTTGACGGGCCTTGCGGTGCTAGATGGCCGCTTGGAGTAAAACGGTCGTGATTATTTGACAGGCCTTGCGGTGCTAGATGGCCGCTTGGAGTAAAACGGTCGTAATTATTTGACGGGCCTTGCGGTGCTAGATGGCCGCTTGGAGTAAAACGGTCGTGATTATTTGACGGGCCTTGCGGTGCTAGATGGCCGCTTGGAGTAAAAAGGTCGTGCTTGTTCCGTGGCGTGAGTGCCCCGTATTTGTGCATTATGCAATACTGTATGTGTTGCATGACTGTGTGTTGCCCATGTCAAGCCTTGTGTGAAGTGTGTGGTTGCTTTCTTGCATGGTCTATTTACTTACCGAGTTTTATACTCACCCCCCCTATTTCCACCCCATGTCTTACAGGTGCTAGAATGAGAGTTTGGGAAGTAGGTTGATCGGTATAGCTGAGTCGGTCCTCTTTAATTATATTATTGTATTATTTTTGCATGGAGGTTGTGTCATTGTAAAATAAGAGTTAGTGCCCCTTGTAGCAACGGTTTAATGACACTGGTGAAGTTGTCTTTATAAATGAGTCTTGGTACTTTTTATCATCTTTATTGCCATTGCATTTGTTGTCGTTGCTTCCTTTTATGCTGCGCATTTTCTTGGTTGGTGACCCGCCGAGCAAAGGCAATGATCTTTTGGTTGTGTTTATGAAAGGCCTTTGGGTGCCTTGTGGCACGTAGTGGGTGCACTTGGCACCTGGCCGGTCGGGCTTAGCGGCGGCGTGACACAAGGCATTCAACCGACTTTGTTGGGTTTTATTCAGAGGAGTCCCCCCACACGTTGGACTCGGGATTTTTTCGAATTGCTTACATCAAAGATTGGAACCATGGTTGATTGGAGCACCACGTCGAGTGACAGCCAAAGATTTGATGTAGCTGAGGTTCTCGTTCTCACCTCTTCCATGAAGTTTATTAACTTGGTGGCTCCCGTTTATATTGGTGGACAATCATTCGAGGTCGGTACAGTAGAGTCCCAATATGACCTTTGTGATTGGGAATGGCCTTCTGGACAGGATGACGATGAAGATGGTTGTGACCAAGAAGAATTAGATGCTGAGAGTTCTGATCAGGGTGCAGTCCAGGGTGCAGTTCATGGTGGCGCGTGTGATTCTCATGGCAAACAAACCATGCACTTGGTGGGAAACCCCAACAACCATAATTCAAAATCTAACTCACCATCAACAAGCCAATCAAAATCCTCACCACTCCCCAGAAGGCTCGCTACCTGAGGATCCTTTTGAATTATGCCCATTAATCAACAAGACATTAGCACCCATGCAGCCGACAGCAGAGTCAATGTCAACACAGTCTCCAACACTCCCCTCAACATTCTCTATGTTTGATTAGTATCACCACTCAGAGTTTATTCCTTGTACCACCTCTCTGGTCCGTCCCCCAGCTCATAACTCATCTGGTCCCTCAGACTATGCCCAATCCTCATGGCCTAGTTTCACACAGTGGCCCAACCACTGTAGCCCACCATCACACCATCTAGTCTCATACCCCAATCCCCATCCATTCACTCACTAGACCTAAGGAGCCCCTCACCCTACAGGCCACAATACACTACATCCTCTAGCACATCCCGTGTTACCAACTCTATGTCTTCTTGGGACAATTCATGGCCGACATCTTCCAGTGAGTGCAACAATCCTGCCTTCAAACTGGCCGTAGAGAAAAGGGATGCTGCTATCATTAAAAACATACAAGTCAAGAAGAAATCTCAAGTGAAATTTCTATCAGCCAAAGGTAGCATCCTGTCCCTCCAGGAGAGCTTTGAAGGTGTTTTTGACTCACAGATTCACAGGCTAGATAACAGGATTGAGCCGGATGAAGCGTCAAGCTCACATATACCAGTTTCCTTTAGTGACATGGAGGTCGAGGAAACAAATAATGTAGGAGATTTAGTTGGATGGGACAGAGTTAATGTCGATTCAGCAACTAATCAGATTATAAGCGATCTTGTTGATGGAGAAGCCTTTGACTGGGTACAGTCTCGGGCATCAGAATAGTGGTGCAATCAGAATGGTCACCATAGAGCTATATTTAATTCATGAATAGTTTGATTAGCTGGAATGTTAGAGGCATTTCTTCAGCGAGAAAATAGAGTGATGTTCGAAAACTGGTTGCGAAGCACCGCACGAATTTTCTCTTCCTCAGTGAGACTAAAACTTCAGATATTAATCTCCACTTTTGTCACAAGGTTTGGGGCAATGGCAGTATAGATTTTACTTCGGCGGATGCTTGGGGATTGTCGGGTGGTATGCTTCTGATATAGGATACTAGCTTTTTTCAGGAAATCGTTTAGAGAAAGCAGACCAGTGGATTCTAATAGAGGGAAGACTTATCCAGCAAAACCAAACTGTCACAGTTTGTGGTGTGTAAGGTGATACTTGTTTGAGGAGATTATAGTACTGATGTAAGTAACCGAGCATGCAAACTTGACAATCAAACATGCAGCGGAATGACCCGGTACTCGTGGAGGATCCAAGTGAAGCTAACCAAACCAAATAACAATTTTTTGTACCTTGCTTGGTTAAGGTCTTTCACCCAACTGTAGTGTAGAATCAGCAAGAACCCGACAAGAAATCCTGCTCCTCTACGCTATCCACACGAACCATTGATGACTGCTAGCAACCGTCTCACGATCACTAACCCGAGCACTCCCGAACCGCAGTGCTAGCTGTAGAATTTTCGAGAGCTAGAGACTAGAGAGTGTTTGATGTGTTTTTCTCAAGTGTGAATAGTGTGTAAAGCCTTGCTTGGTCTGAAAATCTGAACAAACCTTCACCCTATTTATACACACTTGAAATGCATAGTTTATTAAGTCATTGGCCAACATAATCATGTCTTATCCTTCAAGATTATGTTTCCACTATGACTTAATGCTCCACTAGGCATTAGTTATATATATCATCATATATATGAATATACCCGTTATATGGACTTAGCTCAACTCCTTGTCTCTAAGTCTTCAATCCTATTGAGATGACCTAGTTATGTTCAACCCATAACAAGCAGTTCGGATATTACAATTATCCCGTCGCACCTTGCTAGGATAAATATTGGCACCTTGCTTTGGCAAAACCTACCAAGTATTGATCTAAGCAATGATGAGTGCTTATCATGGAAGGCAACACAAGAGGAACTTAATATTTACATCAACATATTATTCCTATACATCATATGCATGTTCTTGATAAATCATATGTTGATGTTTTGTAAATTTGGAAACCAAAAATACATAGGAACATCGATGTCTAACATTGAACATCGATGTTGTGAGAATCTGATTCTCCAAACTACTTGGCAGTGTTCAAGAACATCGACGTTTAACTCTTGAACATCGATGTCTAACTCTTGAACATCGATGTTTAACTCTTGAACATCAATGTTTGAGAATTCTGGAACTCGAAACCTTTTGGCAGAGCTCAAGAACATCGATGTTTAACTTGTGAACATCGATGTCTTGAAGTTCTGGAAGTTCAAGATTTCTTGCAGTAGTTTTAAACCTCGATGTCTAACTTTTGAGAATTTGGAAACTCAAACTAATTTGGCAGTGCTCTAGAACATCGATGTTTAACTCTTGAACATCGATGTTTGGGAGTTCTGCCAAGGCCACTCGTCATGAGAACATCGATGTTTGTCATACAGCATCGATGTTTCAAAATTCTGCCAAAGCCAAAACATCGATGTTTGTCACACAACATCGATGTTTAGTAGGCTCGGCCATGGCTAATCTTCATGTGAACATCAATGTTCGTCTAACCAACATCGATGTTTAGGCCCTGCTGTACTAGAACAAAAATCGTTCTATACTCAAACCGACAATCGATTTTTCCTTGCCGAACTCATTCCACTTACAGCCAAGAACACCTTGATTGATATCACATACCAATCAAGCGTTTATTGTCAAAACTTTTTTTGACAAACACCAACCTTAACATGTATCATGTTTACAAAATTGAAATTCAACATATCACTTATGCAAATGAATTCAGCATATCACATATATTATCATGTTTATGCTACATCACATATAACAAGGTGAACATCTAATTTGGTTTAGCGTTTCACAAGAGGCTCCGCTACCACTGTAAGTAACCGAGCATGCAAACTTTCAAACGTGCAGTGGAAAGACCCGGTACTCATGGGGGATCCAAGTGAAGCTAACCAAACCGAATAACAATTTTTCGTACCTTGCTTGGTTGAGGTCTTTCACCCAACTGTAGTGTAGAATCAGCAAGAACCCGACAAGAAATCCGGCTCCTCTACGGTATCCACACGAACCGTTGATGACTGCTAGCAACCATCTCACGATCACTAACCCGAGCACTCCCGAACCGTAGTGCTAGCTGTAGAATTTTCGAGAGCTAGAGACTAGAGAGTGTTTGATGTGTTTTTCTCAAGTGTGAAGAGTGTGTAAAGCCTTGCTTGGTCTGAAAATATGATCAAACCTTCACCCTATTTGTACACACTTGAAATGCATAGTTTATTAAGTCATTGGCCAACATAATCATGTCTTATCCTTCAAGATTATGTTTCCACTATGACTTAATGCTCCACTAAGCATTAATTATATATATCATCATATATAGGAATACACGTCATATGGCACTAATTCTTGTTCAATAATTCTGATAATTACTGAACCAAATCAGCCCAAAACGTCCCGGTCCAACCATGGTCTAACCAAGGTTAAACCATAGTCCACCCACTTGGTCGAACCACGGTCCAACCATGGTTCAACCACCTGCTCGAATCAACAGTTCTAAGCGTGTGACCCTGTAGGCACTTGTAACGTTTGGCAATAATTGTCAAATCTCATTTTACAATTATAAACAATGAGCGGTGTCTAGCAACACATCATTGCTACCCAAACGACAAGATCAGTACTGATTCATTATGCCTCGGAACATGTCATCGTCCTTTCGTCCCATTATCAAGATCAAACACGAGACATGGAATACGTCAATCTCGTATAAGTTTAATCTAAGTTTCTTGATCCCCGAGTTAACTGTGTAAAGCGGATACTAATGATATCACGATATCACATTTACAGTTCAACTCTATCAAGAGGCCCAACTGATAATATACCCGTTATATGGGTTGGACGAATTCCTTCTTGATCATACAAAACCCACTACACATTATATCATATACCCAATGATTACACTAAGGTCTACTCAGTTACCAATAGCCAAGAGTAATATCAAAGTATATGACTCATTTGTTGGGAACCTTAATGATCTCAGGTCTAAGGACAATACATATAAGAACCACTAATGACAATCATATAACATTCCATGTAGTGTTTTTATGTTGGGTCGGTCCAGTCCACAAGTTCTCTAACTTGTACCCGTATGTAGAATTCATATCTCATATAATTCTCAACATACGCTAGTTTTAATTTATTATTACAGCCCATCCATAATAATAATCGACTAGGGACATTTAAGAACATAAAATATTATAGGGTTATAAATATGTGCTAGCGTTTATCTCAAAAACATATTTATTGGAATAACCTTAATGTATTTACATGACTATGTACAATCATCCAATGATTGGCTTTTGGGCATATTACACTAACAACTGAAGCAGTCACTCACATCACCCTGGTTGGTGATGGGTGATTTTAATGAAACCCTCCTACCTTCAAGTAGAAAGAGCGGGAGAGTTTATCGCAGGGGTGCCGAATTTTTTAGAGAATTTATTGACAACATGAACCTGATGGAAATCAAGCTCTCTGATAAATTATTCACTTGGGGCAATACCAAAGCTGCGAGCCACATCGATAGAATTCTTACTGAAGCAGAATGGACCACCATGTTCCCCTTTCTCACATTAAAATCGGGTAGCAAGCAATTTTCAGATCATGTCCCATTAATTCTCTCACAGGACCTTAGTCATCAAGGGTGGAGACCATTCCGATTCCATGATATGTGGTGGGAGTATCCTGGTTTCGTTGAGATTGTGAAACAAATATGGGATGAGGCTTGTCTTATGTTTCCTAGAAAATACATTCTTTTGAAGAAGTTGAGTCTTTTACGAAGACTACTTGCTAGATGGAATAGTAATGTATTTGGAAGGGTAAACAAAGATATTGAGAATATCCAGATTGAGATCGACGCACTGGATAAGGCTGCTGAAAACCGTAACTTATCATCCCAGGAAATCCAAAATATGCATGAGCTAAGGAGGGACCTTGACGACAGATCAAAACGTCTTGATGTATTGTGGAGACAGAAATCACGCATCAAATGGTGTAGACTTGGGTATCGCAATACAAAATTTTTCCATATCTCAGCATGTAATCGGGGCCGGAAAAATAGAATTGAGAAGATCATGGTAAATGGCAATCATGTCACCGACTCCCCAAAAATCAAGGAGTTAGCACGTGAATTCTTTTCTAACTTGTATTCACAGAATTGCCACCAAAGGCCAACTATTGGAAACCTTTACTTCTCAAAGTTGAGTTCTACGGATATTGCCGATTTGGACAGGGTCTTCACCATAGAAGAACTTAAAGAAGCTATTTGGAGCTGTGACAACTCCAAGGCACCGGGCCCCGACGGATTTAACTTCTCATTCTACAAGAGGTGTTGGGAGTTCTTGAAACAAGATCTGTTTGATATGGCGCTTTACTTCTTCTGGAATGCTAAACTTCCCAAAGGTGCCAACACTGCTTATATTACCCTCATTCCAAAGAAGTCTGGTGACTTATCCTTTGATGATTACAGGCCTATCACACTTGTTAATGGTCTTTACAAGATTATATCTAAAGTCCTGGCATTGAGGTTGAAAAGTGTAATTCCGAAGATTGTAGGGCAGCAACAATCCGGTTTTATTGAAGGCAGATGTATTTTGGATAGTGCTTTACTAGCCAATGAAATTGTGCATAGCTTGAGGAGTCACAATGAACAAGCTATTGTGTGGAAACTTGATTTTAAAAAAGCATATGACTCTGTCAGTTGGAGCTATTTACTACAAGTTTTAGAGGCAATGGGTTTTAGTAACAGATGGCATGATTGGTGTATGGAGTGCTTATCTTCCTCTAGGCTTTCAGTCCTAATTAATGGGTCACCATCAAAAGAATTCACAATGGACCGTGGGCTTAAACAAGGTGACCCCCTCTCACCTTTCCTATTTATTCTTGTAGCTGAGGGTCTATCTTCTATCATCTCAAAGGCAACATCACTAGACCTGATCCGTCCTATTATTGTCAATGATGTTTCGATCTCAATTCTAAAATATGCAGATGACACAATATTATTCTCCCCAACTGATTTATCTTGTCTGTTAAATCTGAAGAGGTGTCTCCAAGTATTTAAGGTTCTGTCAGGACTTAGTATCAACTATTTTAAAAGCAGTGTACTTGGAGTTGGTTTGAGACAACAACAGGTGGAGGTGATGGCAGGTAGACTCCATAGCAAGGCTGAATGCTTTCCATTCACATACCTAGGCCTCCCTCTAGGTTCAAACATGAAAAGAATGAATGCATGGAATCCCATTGTGGACAAATTCAGAAACCGATTGGAAAGTTGGAGAGGTAGGTTCTTATCAATTGGTGGGATAACTAAACTAATTAAATCAGTTTTGTGTGGACTATCGACCTACTATATGTCTCTTTTCAAACTCCACGTGGCTGTTGCAAAGAAATTGACATCCATTATTCGGCAATTCTTTTGGAGTGGCCTAGAGGGTTTTAGGAAGACATGTCTTGTAGCTTGGAGGAAAATAGCTATCCCTAACGATGCTGGAGGCCTAGGTATTATTGACTTGAAAATTATAAATCAGTGCCTATTATTTAAGTGGTTATGGTGCTACACTAGTCCCATTGAAAAGTTGTGGAAGCCTCTGATACGAAACAAGTGCCTAGCCAATAGTTTAGACTTATGCCCGACTTTTTTGACAAGAAAATGTTCCCCGGTATGGGCTGATATCACTCACTCGGGATCAAATGCAAGTCAATCAGGGATTGCACTTCTTAGTGGATCTTCTATTTAGGTTGGTATGGGTGACAAAGTAGACTTTTGGGGGGATGACTGGGCTGGCAATGACGCCTTCAAAGAGTTGTTTCCAAGACTTTTTATGCTATCCACTTGCAAGGATATGTTCGTTAAAGATTGCATGGAGCCCACTAATTAGGAACCTCTATGGACCTCGGCTTGGCGTCGATTTTTATGGGAATGGGAAGCTGGTGATGTAGTAAACCTGCGAAATATTGTGGATAATGTTCAAAAGTAGCCCTCAAAGTCAGATAGCAGGTTATGGATGCACTCCCATGATTACTCAAATTCGGTTACATTAGGGAGATCTTTCATTTATTCCCAGCTTGGTTACCGAAGAGACAAACCATTTATTTGGTTTTTTTTTAACTCCTCTTAAAGTGGAGTGCTGGTTATGGCTTGCATTGTTAATGGCATACCTTCCAAGGATAATCTGAGGAGCAGAGGAATTATCACATTGACTGACTCTTTATGTCCTCTTTGTAATTCTGTCCTTGAAACAAGGGACCATCTGTTATTGACTTGCTCTGTGTCATGGAGAATATGGTCAAGATTATGTAGCTGGTGGGGGGTTTATTGGTGTATACCTGATTCACTGGCTGGCTTTATTACCCAATGGACTTTCATTTCCCCCTACAATTGCAGCCGGTCCTATTGGTTCTTAATTGGTGCTTCTACTCTTGGATCAATATGGCTTGAAAGGAATCGCAGGATTTTTCACAACGTTTCAGCAGAGATAGATAAAGTTGCAGACTTGGCTTTGGCTCATGCATCATTCTGGATTCGGGCCTTACAACCAGATTTTCCTTTTAGCACGTCCATGGTTCTTTCCAACTCCGAGACTATAAAAGGTTGGAGGGGACCCAATAGGAATTTCAAGAAGCTCATGGCACTGTAATCAGTTCACTCATCTGCAGTACACACCTGCAGCAGTTGCTTCAAGCAGTTGATCTCAGTTGTGCCCATTTTTATTATCTGTGATATCACTCCCTTTGTAAAAATGTCTTAAACATCAATAAAAATTTTCTTTTGGTTCAAAAAAAAAGTGATTGCATTTGTTACCTGAAAGTGCAGTTGTGACCACAAAGAAAAGTTATAGAGATCTTTTTTTTGTGTGTTCGTGTGAGAAAAGTTATAGAGATCTAATTTTTTCTATTCGTGTGTATGTGTGTGGTTTTGTGATTTTGCAATTTTTTTGCTTAATAGCTATGTTTCATCATGCAGATCATGGTCCAAATGAAGAAGAAAAAGAGAGCAGAGACAAAGGCTTAAGTCTAGTTGTCTTATCTACGTGCGTGGAGGACCATGGTGGACTCTGCACCACGCCCGCTTTTTTCTTCTCCTTGGGTTGCTCGTCGGTGGGTGTGGATGATTTAGATTTTGTTTCCTTTTCCTATTCTCTGACAATGGCGTGACACACAAGGCTCGATGGCACCTTGGTCATTAAAGGTGGTTTATAAACCCGACTCTTCTTTTTTGGTTTTCCCCCCAGCAAATGCTCCAGCATGGTTTATTTTTATTTGCTTGCGTTGTTGATTTTTGTTGGATCACCTTGAATCTGTAAAATGTACTTAATTTTTTGTTGGGTTTTGTTGTTCCATGAATAGACCTGTTCATCTGGGATTGTGTCGTCCCTCATCCATGTTTCCATGTACACTCTACTTAGATACCATGGAATAATAATCGTTCGAGTGAAACTAACAATTGATCTCTCGTTAAGGACTAGTATGAACTATAGAAACCCCCCTTAGGAAACCAAAACGGGTTTCCGGTATAATTTATACCCGAATTTTACACTTTGCGTCATTCATATACCTTAAACTTTTTTTCAGTCAGTTATGTACCCAAATTTTTTTTGCTCAGGTCAATTGTAAGTCTCGGGCTAGGTATGTGCTGACGTGGATGCTACCTAAAATTATGTTGCAGCCCACTGATCAAAAGGACTTTGTTTCATAGCAATACGAAGTCACGTCCACATGTCACACGTGGATCCCACCAATTAGGGATGGCAACGGGGTGGGGAATTAGCGGGTAGAGTACTTCCCACCCCACCCCACGCACCATAAGTTTCACCCCGTCTCCGCCCCGCTCCCCGTCGCGGGGGAAAATTTATCCCCATCCCAGTTCCCTGCGATCCCGTGGCTCCCCGCGGATCCCTATTCCCCAATCTATAAGTGACTATTTAATTTTTTTTGGACAAAAATGTAAATTTAAACACTAAATTTAGTACAAACAACAAAAATAATAATAGAAATAATATCCAATTCAACACACAATAATAACAATTCACCTCTAAAATTTCACATTTAACATTTATATACTTTAAAAGACCAAAATGTCAAGATCATAAAAATATATCTATTAGTGATGCGGGGGTAAAATAGTCATTTAATACTTTGCGAGGCTCCGGGGCGGATAATGTGATCCCCGCCCCGCCCCCCAAATAGCCTTGGGTACAAAATCTCCGCGATCCCCGAAAATTTTTGTTAACGGCGAGGAAGAGGGTACAACAATCTCCATGAACAAATTGTTGTTACAATTTAGATTGAAAACGCCTTACCCTAGGCCATCCTACCGTTCCGTATCACATTCCCACCTAAAAGTGACACCAATCATTTTGTGATTTGGAACTACTTACTTTTGGGATCCAAAAGTATTGAAAAACAAGGTTAGATACTGACATAATTTGTCAAATCGAGAATCCCGGCCACTTAAGTTTTGTGTTGTTCAAACTTGTTCAAATGTGAAGCTGACCCTCATGCATGAATGTGCAAAAATTCACCCTACTACTCCTAATACGTTGTTGTCTGAATTTCCTATTAACTGACACGAATTTGGGTTTAACTAACAGTTCTAAGCTGACGCTCATGCATGAATGTGCAAACGGACTTCCACTCCCCACCATAAAATTTTTCCTCAATGAGGTTTGTATCAAACCCAAAATCGTGGGCTGGGTGTGTGATTGGCCCAAATGTCAAAGTCTCTGGATCTCTGGACATCCAGAGGTGTGGTCCATGGACTTGCCCTGGGTGTCCAGTATCTAGGAGAGTGATCTCTGGGTCCTTGGAGAACAAGGACATATGGTTTCAATCTTTGGGCAGGTCTTGCTGGTTGTCAAATTTTTTGCTGGTGCTGGTGTCTGGAAGAGTGATTCTGGGCCCATGGAGATTGGGTTATTTTTTGAGACTTGAAAGAGATTTGGAAACTTCAAATTCTCGGTTTGACGTTGTCTTATCTTGGAAGATTTGAGTTTGAAGTCAAGCTGATTTTTGGAGGGTTTGAATTACTGATTTTTATCCTAAAAGATTTGATGTTGGTTTTTCTTTAGCAGAATTGAATTTTAGAGTAATCTTATTTATTTTAATTTTGTAGTGGTCTTCGCTTTTCTATTGATCAGTGTCTGTATAAGGTCGTCGACCATTCTAGTAAAACGTTCTAACACCAAAATCAATCAAACTACAATTATTCAGTACAATTTATCTCCATTTTACTTTCCTATACTTTAGAGTAGTTTTATCAAATTTCATTATGTTCTTCTAGTGTAACTTAGAATAGAGTACAAAGAACCAAAACCCGGTCTAAGGATGTGCAAAACTGTCCATTTAATTTTTAGTTGTTTTTGCTAATTATTAATTAATCAATCTAACATCATGCAAGTAATTATTAAGGGATAAGTTCAGAAATGTTGCTAGATCTTTTAATTTCATTTTTTAGTAGATGTAATGTATACAAATGGAATTTAATGATAATTTTTTGACATTATCTGATACATTGGATCCGTTATTGTTTTCTTTTTCGATACATCATATATATAAGTACAATAATAACTGATTAAATTATAAGTACAATATTTATACTCATCTCTTGCATTTACAGAAGAACTTACATAATCAATTTAGAATTTTGGCCAAGTTCTCCTAACTAAAGTATGAATAGAAGGTTTACTCGGTGATTTAGTTTCCTCATTTTATTACAATGAAGATAATCTTAAAACTTTATTTTATGCATTATATAATACGTAATGTATAAATCGAAGGTTTACTCGGCCAAGTTTCCTAATTTTATTACGATAAAAATAAATTAAAAACTTTCTTTGTATGCATTAGAAGCCGCGTAAAGTGTAAATAGAATGTTTACTCGATGATTGAGATTTAGTTTCCTTACTTTATTATGATAAAGATAATTTTTAAGCTTTCTTTATATCCATTCAATACTGCGTATAGCTTTACTCGATGATTTAGATTTAATTTCCTTATTTTGTGATAATTTATAAGATGGCATTGTTTGAGGTTGCTGTCATTGCACCACAAAATCACAACCAAGATTATTTTAAACTTTTCTTTGTATGCATTCGAAACCGTGTATACAAAAATCCGATTTTACTTTTTCTATGAATAAATTGAAGTTTTATTCGATAATTGAGATTTAGTTTCCATGTTGTGATAATTATTACGTGTTAAATCTTTCTTTGTCTTTGTTGACACCACTATACATAATGCTTATCGCTTTTTTTCAAACAATAAACTAGCCTTAGGTGCCAAAGAAAAAGTTAGCTTAGTCCATTGAGGTTCTATTACCATTATCAGTTTGAACTCTATCAACCATCTTTCTTAGTGAGTTGATTTATAAGCATCATTTTAAACACTTGTTCAGCCTGGTGGGCTTCGACCTTAAACTGAGGGTCTCCCTTCAACCTAAACTTTGTACAAAAAAAACTATGATTAAGTTATATTGACACCACTTCTCCTCACGCAAGAACATCAAACTTCAATTCTCGTAGGTTCGTTCTTGATTTCTTCTTTGTTCTCATTACTATGTAGTAGCAATCTCAGTTGCACTATTTGCTTTAGTTTCTATCTGATATGTTATGTCATAAGATACTAAAAAATATGATAAGAACTTCAATCATTATAATCAAATATATCAACCAGGTGAAATATATAGTTATAAGTTACGCTAAGATTAGAAACTTGAAACTTCAGGACATCAGGTAATATAAGTTTTCTCCTATTATTGGTCACTCATTTTGGCCTTTTTCTCTTTGGGTGTGATAGTTACTTATTTTTTAATACCCAACAATTAAACTTAGCCTCTCCTATCTGGATTATTATGGTTAATCGGGAGCCAAGCCTTTTTATGATCAGAACTTCCAAGGTGGATTAAATCCAAATTTAACCAATATTGAACTTGAAATATATATGGCCCAAAGCGATTTGACTACTGGTCAAGACATAATAACCTAACATTTGCAAATGTTTTTCCTATTTGTCTAAGAAATCTTTGCTACAACTCTTGATTATAATAAATACTACAACAACACATGGCCTGGCCCTTAAATCTCCATAAGTAATTGACTCAAAGGAAAATCAATGGAGAACTACATTTTAATGTCGAAATCAAGGTACTAAAAAATCATGAAGAATTAAAGAGGAATAAATTTGTTCATAATGCCCAATAATTGCAACATTTTTTTTTCTAGAATACTTAATAACTTAGACACTCTCCAATAGTCTTTAATTTGTGATGCCCAATGTTCGTAAGCATTAATGATTGCATTTGTTATATAAAACTGCAGTTGAGACCCATCCAAAAAACCACAAAGAAAAGTTATAGAGATATATATTTTTTTTATTTTTGTGTGTCTGTGATTTTGTGATTCTTCATTTTTGTTGCTTAATAGCTATGTTTCATCACGAAAACTTGGTCCAAACCAAGAAGAAAAAGAAAGAAAAGACAAAGGCTGTCATCATCAGGCAACAAATTATGGTCGTTGTTCACGGCAATTCAATCAATGGATGGCGATAACCTCAGCTTCTACCTGGTAAGAAGTTCAATAGATTTTCTATGACTGTCTATGAGACGCATATGATTATGAGACCTTCGGGCTGAAGTTTTGAGTTACAACGTAGGTGTTTATTTGTGTGATGTACTTCCTTTACCTTTCAAAAGTAAATTTGGGTCTTGCCTCTTGGCCTTAACAAATTGGGAGCAATTTTTGGGAATTGACCATGGTTTTGGTCACAAAATGAATTTCCAGAATTGCCTTTTGGCCACAGTGATTAATAAAATTTATGGGAGGTACCACCTGCTATTCGTCTTTATGTTGGCTTTAGTGTCTGGTTTGATTTATTTGTCTATCTAGATATTGTTTAACATTGTTTAAAATTGTTTGGCATATAATAAAAAGCTAATCTTTTACTGCAAGTTCTCCTTCAAGCATTTATGATGTTATTCCAGTGTAGAAATATAATAACCTACACAGTATGGACAGCAATAATCCCATGATATATAGACAGCTGAAATTAACTTTTTTTTTATGCTAGCTGAAAAAAACTTACCATAAAATGTATATTGTAGGAGAGTTTTTGGGTTTTGTTTTCATTTTCTTGGAAATATTTCTTGTGCATTCCCAAAGATCAACGATATGCATTACTCTTTATGCAATATGAAACTAATTAGAGCAATCAAATCCATCGACATGCAGGTCCATGAAGCCGACATGACGTCCACAATTAACAAAGCTAGACCATGTCAGGACGACATGTAGTACACTTGGAGGAGCAGCGCCCACGTGAGCAATGAAGACAGCCAGCCCTATGATTTGCAAGAGAATCAACAGCAGGCTGGTACTTGGAGGAAACCATCAAAGGCCACGTCTCCTCATCGTTGGCTTCCCGCCTCTTCAAAACCACAACAACGGGAAGAAAGGAGGCAAAGTTCCATGCATCAGCCACCATGATACGGTGGAGTGACACTTGGGACCAAGGGACACTTTGAAGGATGAGAGTATTGTGAAGATGACAAAGCCACTTATGATGTTTATATACGGTCGGTGTAGTTGGTAGAACCTATGGGTCTGTTGTTGGTATTAATCAGATACAACTGGTCTGATCTTTTCTTCCAAAATCATAACCAATACCAGATACATAGTATACATAGTGTTCAATAAAATCTGTGGGCATTGATAGATATACATACTATACCAAGATACCATAATCTTTATAAGGTTAGAAAAGAATTATTAGGAAAAAAAAGGGGTTTGCAGAACTTGTAAATCACGCGTTTTGAATTATCTTCATTTCATTTCTTATGAGAGTTGCCTCTATAGAGCTTTATTTGTTACTCATATCCATTCTTTGAGAGAGCTTTTGTTTGAGTGATTTTAAGTGTTGCCATACACCTTAAGGGAGGATTTTTCCCTTGTAGCAACTCATAGGAAGAGTGTCTTCTTTCCTTGAGAGAAGTCTTGAAGTGAGGTATCTTCAAACAAGTAAGTAGAGTTTCGTGTGACTCGAGCTCTAGGTTTGTATACGGTTTGTTAAGCACCTGGAAGCTTAGCCTATATAGTGAAATCTTCGAGAGAGTCTCTCGGAAGACTGGATTAGCCACACAAGTTGTGTGTGTGAACCAGTATAAATTTTGGTGTGTCCTTATTCTTTCAATTCCGCATTTATTTCGTGCAAGTTTTTGAATTTGTCCGAAAAACGCTATTCACCCCCCCTCTAGCGTAGGGTACGTGTTCTAACAACTGGTAGCGGAGCCTAACTCTCTGAAAGACTTAACCGTTTGAGAGAAACTTTCCATGGCTTCTTCAAGTAATTATGCAGGACTCTTCGAAGGACAATCAACCACTCGTCCACCGGTCTTTGATGGCACCAACTACAGCTACTGGAAAGAGAGGATGACAATCTTTCTCCAAGCCAACAACTATGCTCTTTGGTGAATCATGAAGTTCGGAGAGCAAATTCCGACGAAGAAAGTTGGTGAAACCACAGTGACAAAGACGGAGGCAGAGTATGATGCAGCAGACATTACGATAGTCGAAAACAACGCCAAATCAATCGACATGCTATATTGTGACCTCAACGGTCTTGGAGGTAGCCTTCTAACCTATGAAACTACTATTCTTAAACCCTCTTTGCAGGAACCGAAGAAGAAGGACATAGCTCTCAAAGTTTCCACCTCCAAGACACAAGAGCTCACTGAATTGGACTCTAGCGATGACGATCAAGAACTCGGACTTGTCATCCGTAAATTCAACAAATTCATGAAGAAGGAATTTGAAAAAAAAGGAAGAAAGATGTCCGGTCCACCCAAATGCTATGGGTGTGGCGAGATTGGGCACATCAAGCCCAAGTGTCCCAAGGCAAAGGAGGGAAAAGAAAAGAAGCCCTACAAGAAGCAAAGGGCATACATTTCTTGGGGGGGCAATTCCGGCGATGAATCATCCGATAGTGATGAAGAAGAAACTGCCAACCTATGTCTCATGGCAAAAGAAGAAGAACTAGAAGAGGTAAGTACCATTTCTCGAAACGAAGATTTTACACATGAAGAATTGCAAAAAGCATTTGATGAGCTTTATAGTGAATACATTTCTGCTTCTAAAGTTAATAAGGGTTTAAAGAAACAAATTACAACTTTAGAAAATGATGTGGAAAAATTGTCTAATGAAAATGTAAAGCTTAAAGAAGAGAATAAATTCTACGGAAAGAAGAGTGTTGATGAACCGAAAAGTCCAATTAAGGAATGTACATCATGTAAATCACTAAAGGAACAAGCCGGAGAACTTGAAACAAAAACTAAGGAGTGTTCATCATGCTTATCTTTAAGGGAACAAGTTGAGAAACTTGAAACAACTTTAAAAAATTTAATACCCCTCAAAAGAACCTAAATTCTCTCTTGGGTAATTTGCAATCAACCAAACATGGAGTAGGATTCAAAAATGAGCCTAAGAAGAAGAAAATTGAGACTAAGCCTAGGAAACCTAAGGTTCAACCTAAGGAAAACAAGGTGAGTAAAGTGCACAAGCATAGACAACATAGTAACTATTATCAACCTAGAAGGATGCATAACCTAAATGTTATTTATCACTATTGTAATAGAGTAGGACACATTGCTCCTGTTTGTTTTACCAGGCATAGACATTGGGCACAAGAAGAAGCTTTTTACCGGCATGCCCCTAACACTCAAGGACCCAAAAAGATTTGGGTAACAAAATCTCATTGATTTGCTTTTGTAGGTATGCTTGAAGGCATCAAGTGTACTTTGGTACCTTGATAGCGGATGCTCCAAGCACATGTCTGGAGAAGCATCCAAGTTTTTGCAAATTAAGCCATCAAATGGAGGAAACATTGTCTTTGGAGACAACAACAAAGGAAAGATCATCAGCATTGGCTCGGTTGGTAAAAATGAATCTTCCTCCACTGATAATGTTTTACTCGTTAAAGGTCTTAAGCATAATCTCTTGAGCATAAGTCAATTATGTGACAAGGAAAATCGTGTGATTTTCGATTCCAAGTCATGCACCGTAGAACGTCTTAGCGATAATAAGACTATCCTACATGGTGACAGAATTTACAATATTTATATGGTTAACCTAGAAGAGTCTTCATCAAAATTTTCAAAATGTCTAATGAGCAAAGAAGATGATATGTGGCTTTGGCATCGTAGAATAGCTCATGTAAATATGAAGCTTTTGAACAAACTAGTTTCTCAAGACTTAGTAGTTGGCATTCCAAAGACTAAGTTTGAAAAGGATTCTATATGTGATGCGTGTCAAAAAGGGAAGCAAGTGAGAGCTTCGTTCAACTCCAAAAACGTTGTCTCAACATCTAGACCGCTTCAACTTTTGCACATGGATCTCTTTGGTCCCTCACAAACCAAAAGTTTTGGAGGTAACTATTATGCCTTTGTAATTGTTGATGATTACACAAGATACACTTGAACCTTATTTCTTACACATAAAAGTGAAGCATTTAATGTTTTCAAGAGTTTTCAAGAGTTTTCTTAAGAAGGTTCAAAATGAAAAAGATTGTTCAATTGCTTGCATTATAAGTGATCATGGAGGTGAATTCGAAAACAGTCAATTTTCAACTTTTTGTGATAAACATGGCATTGAGCATGATTTCTCAGCCCCTCAGACACCACAACAAAATGGCGTTGTTGAACGTAAGAATCGATGTCTTGAGGAAATGGCAAGAACAATGCTCAATGAGGCTAAGATTCCCAAGTATTTTTGGGCTGATACAGTGAGTACGGCTTGCTATGTGTTAAACCGAGCAATCATTAGGCCAATACTCATGACAACGCCCTATGAATTATACAAGGGAAGAAAGCTTAACATTTCTCATTTACGAGTTTTTGGATGCAAATGTTTTATTCAAAATAATGGGAAAGATAACTTGGGAAAATTTGATGCAAAAGCTGATGAAGGCATCTTTCTCGGTTATTCATTGCGCAGTAAAGCGTATATAGTGTTCAATAAACATACTTTAAGTGTTGAGGAGTCCCCTCAAGTTGTGTTTGTAGAGAATGATACTCGTTTGGCGAGAAAGGATTTCTGTGATGACCTTGTAGGCACACTTGAGAAGATGTCATTAAACGACGAGGAGACGAAGAAAACAACTTACCAAAAGATGTAAAGACAACTGCAGAATCAAGTTCTCAACAAGAAGCTGCAAACCCGGAGGAGAACACACAAGAGACAACGGTTGATGTCAACCAAGAACTACCTAGTGAACGGCGAGAGTCGAAAGATCATCCTCTTGAAACGGTAATCGGTGATATCAACCGCGGGGTAAGTACTCGTAATTCCCTTAGAAACGCTGTAGGTCACATGGCATTTGTTTCACAAATTAAGCCTACAACTATTTCTGAAGCAATTAATGATGAACATTGGACCTTGGCTTTGCAAGAAGAGCTAAACCAATTCAAACGTAATGATGTTTGGGAATTGGTTCCAAGGCCTATTGATCATACAATAATTGGCACGAAATGGGTGTTCAGAAATAAATTAGATGAAATGGCATAATAACTAGAAACAAAGCTAGGTTAGTAGCTAAGGGTTATAATCAAGAAGAGGGAATCGATTTTGAAGAAACATATGCACCCGTTGCACAATTAGAAGCCATTCGCTTATTGCTCGCATTTGCATCATCAATGAACTTTTAAGTTGTATCAAATAGATGTTAAAAGTGCATTTCTAAATGGCTTCATTCAAGAAGAAGTGTATGTTAATCAACCCCCAGGCTTTGAAGATCATGTTTTTCCTTATCATGTCTTCAAACTCAAGAAAGCACTCTACGGTCTTAAGCAAGCTCCCCGAGCTTGGTATGAACGTTTGAGCAAATTTCTCTTGGACAATGGATTCAAAAGGAGGAAATTTGATACTACACTCTTTATTAAAAGTAAAAACAATGACATCCTCCTAGTACAAATCTATGTAGATGACATCATTTTCGGTGCTACTAACATATCCTTGTGCAAGGAATTCTCTGCTATGATGACCAGCGAATTTGAGATGTCCATGATGGGAGAATTAACCTTCTTTTTGGGTCTACAAGTCTAACAAATGGAGGAAGGCACATTCATCTCACAATCAAAGTATTGCAAGGAATTGCTTAAGCGCTTTGAAATGGACGGATCAAAGGAAATGGCCACACCAATGAGCACTTCCGAACATCTAGACAAGGATGAGAAAGGTAAGGAAGTTGAGGTCAAAAAGTATCGAGGTATGATCGGATCCCTTCTTTACTTAACTGCAAGTAGGCCAGACATTATGTTTAGCATTAGCTTATGTGCTAGGTATCAATCATGTCCTAAAGAGTCTCATCATAAGGCAATTAAAAGAATTATGAAATGCCTAATAGGCACAATTAATGTTGGACTATGGTATCCTAAAGGTTCTACATTTCAACTCAAAGGCTATTCTGACTCAAACTTTGCAGGATGCAAACTAGATCGTCAGAGTACTAGTGGAACTTGTCACTTACTCGGCAGCTCCTTAGTCTCTTGGTTTAGTAAGAAAAAGGCTAGTGTAGCCTTATGCACCACCGAGGCAGAATACATTACAGCTGCTAGTTGTTATGCTCAAATCATTTGGATGAAACAACAACTAGAGGATTATGGTCTCAACATTATTCACAGTCCTCTTAGATGTGACAATACTAGTGCCATAAGTCTAACTAAGAATCCAATCTTGCATTCAAGGACTAAACATATTGACATTAGACATCATTTTATTAGAGATCACGTTCTCAAGAGAGACATAGCTATTGAATTTGTGGACACAAAATTTCAACTAGCCGATATTTTCACGAAACCTTTAGAGAAAGAGTCATTCTTTCGTATTCGAAATGAACTAGGAATACTTGACTCAACATTGATCTAATTTGTGCATTTTTGTATGGTTTAATCACATTCACTCACTATTGACTTGAGCGTCAGAGTGTTTTCTTAGTTATTCTGCAGGTACCCCTCAGTTAGGCAAAAAGACAGGGGGAACTAGAGTGCCGAGACTACACAACATCGATGTTTCTTAACACAACATCGAAGTTTGGCCAATACCAACCTGGACACGAGGCTGTAAAACTTCAATGTTAGGGATCAAACATTGATGTTGAGTGGAAGTTAGCTCGTACCATTCCCAACCAGCAGCTTCAAACATCGATGTCTAAAAGTCTGACATCGATGTTGTCTCATGTGCACAATCAAGTCATTAACCGGCATGTTTAAACTTCGATGTTTAGTCTCGAAACATCGATGTTTCGTAAGTATCTTTTCTTCCCAGTAGTTTTAAACATCGATGCTTATAGGTAAGACATCGGGTTCTGTCATTACGTCTTAAAATTTTTTCATCCAGTAGTTTGACACATCGATGTTCTCATCTTTCAAACATCGATGTTGTCTCGATTGGCAGCATATCAGATTCTGTCTAGAGGCTCAACAACATCGATGTTTTGCCTATGAACATCGTTGTTTAGCCCTCTTTTTCTAAAAAAAAATATAGCCGTTGGGGAGTCAAACATCGATGTCGTCAGCCTGAACATCGATGTTTGTCCGTTAACTTTCAAAAAAAAATAGCCGTTGGAGCCTGATTTCAGCACTCCAACAGCTCTATTTTCGGCTCCCCTATATAAATGATGCTCCCTTCTCACATTTTTACATACTTCCTACTGTTCATTCACTCTATACTTACTCTCCACATCATTCTCCAACTTATTTTTCTCAAGTATGGCAGGTGGGAGGAAATCTTTCAAGGGCAAATCTCCTACTAAGGAGAGACCATCAAAGCAAAGAGGAGGCTCTTCAAGCTCAGCTCCTCAATTTACATTGGAAGGCACCTCAATTTGGTTCTCTACCAAAGCCAAACTCCATAACTTCATGTCTCTCTTCTCTAATCGCCCAATTGCGTCTCCACGGTATCTTCCGGTGGGTTACCCGAAGGAGAAGAACGACACGCAGCTTGAAGCCAATCTTCGAGCATCGGGATTGTGGGAATTCGTGACTAATAGGGGCTGGCAATATAGTGCTGAATTCGTCCGAGCATTCTACTCAACTCTCCGACGAGATGGTGACACCTTGTCCGCTAGTGTCAATGGAGTGTCTGTCACCCTGATATTGGAGGAATTTGGGAGGAGGGCTGGATTGCCATTCCAGGGAGATGATATTACATCCTACGGAGGTGATCAATGGCTCACGGTCCATGAAGCACCTTTTCTGCCTGAGCTTGGCTTCACCACTATTCTCCGTCACAAATCCGGGAGGCCAACCATTCATTCCATCAACCTGGAGTACCGAGTCATGTTCTACCTTCTCACCCGGGTCATGCAAGCCAAGAGACGGAAATCACACCGTCTTATCCGTTGAAGAAGTGAAAGTACTACATGCCATCATCCACCATGCACCAATCAATTGGGCACGATTTGTGCTCATGCACATGTCAGAATATGCTTCCGTATACACCGACCATCCATTGCCCTATCCATTTTTGGTCTTGGATATTTTATTGCATGCAGGTGTTGATGTTCGGAAAGGCGCAGAGGTTCCTCACACCAAAATATGGGCGATAAGTGACGCTACTTTCCGCACCGGAAAATCTGTGGAAGAACAACGGACCAACCAAACTTTCGAGCAAGCTTCAGGGACTACTTAAGCAGAAAGCTCCCGTGCTGCCGCTTCTCGACGCCAAACCTCCGGAGTCACTCTTGAGTCCATTGCTGACTCCCTCCATGGCCTTCACTTAAGCATGACAAGCATGGGACGTGCAATAGAGAGAATTGACACGGAAGTGCAACGACAAGGCCACTCTCTTTGGTCTTACTTTGCCCGTGTGAATTACAATCCTCCACCGTATCACACCTCACTTCATGGCTACAACTTTGAAGATGAAGGTGATGATGATGAGGAGGACTTCACTCCAATGGATGCTGAGGATGATCAAGAAGACGATGATGGTGAAGAAGGAGCTAATGAAGACGAAGAGGAAAATTCCAGAATTCCCTCAACCCAAAAACCAAATTTTGAAATTTTAGTTTGGGTTATTGAAAAGAATATATTTTTCATTTCATATTTTGTTAGAAATTCATTCAATGCAGTTCCACAATATTATATCTGTTGGCCTAAACCTAAATGATTAGTGGCATGATTAGTGTTAATCTTCATTTAAACATATTTAATTCTTATTGTAATTTGATTTTGTTGATTAATAACTTTACTTTAAAGTTTTATATGGCCTCCTGTGCTGATTGAAAGCTAAGTTAGGTTGGCAACACTTGGTTTTACTCATGGTCGAATGTTAGGAAGGTTTGGTTTGTGATGCGACTACCCAATATTGTCATGATTAACTGTTTGCTGCAGCGTTTTTGACAAGTAGACTACATAAATAACAGCCACCTCATGAGTAGTGTTTCTGAGAATTAAAAGTTATGGAGTCATTATCTTCCTTTTGTGCACTCATCAACTTCCCTTGGTCTATACATATCAGTCCTAAAAACTATTTTGAACCAAGGAGCTAAAACCAGAGACATTACTAGAATTGGGAGCAACACAATAGGAAATTCTGATTTGAAGAGAACTAAGTCAACTCTAACCCATTTAGTCAATGTGAGAGGGAATCCTCCTCTTTGGAATATATATAAAGAGGTCTAAAACCTCTCTTACGGTTTATTGAGAGATTCAATATTTAAAAATGAGCTTAAGGCGTGGTTTATTTCTATGTTTAATCTTGTAACTCTTCTCGAGTTAGTCACTCTTAGAGTTTTTTAAAGGATAGTTCTTAGGTAAGATTAAGTTAAGGCATTTTTGGTACTTGTACTTGGCCTCGATATTAAATTTGGTACTCATACTGAAATTTCAGGAATTTTGGTCCCTGGACTTCGCAATTTACATTTAATTCAGTACTTCCAGTGGTCGGGGGTAACTGGAGACGCGTGCCCATTTGGATTGATTCCACAACGGTCATGCATTTTTTTATACATATAAATAGAGGATTTACATCTCTGTTTATAATCAACCAACTCTCTACATTTTTAGTATTCATTGTCATACATACATTGCAATTTTTATGGGCCAATTTCCTTGAGAATTGAGAGTTGCCTTTATAGAGCTTTATTTGTTACTCATATCCACTCTTTGAGAGAGCTTTTGTTTGAGTGATTTTAAGTATTGTCATGCACCTTAAGGGAGGATTGTTCCCTGGTAGCAACTCATAGGAAGAGTGTCTTCTTTCCTTGAGAGAAGTCTTGAAGTGAGGTATCTTCAAGCAAGTAAGTAGAGTTTAGTGTGACTCGAGCTCTAGGTTTTTATACGGTTTGTTAAGCACCCGGAAGCTTAGCCTAGATAGTGAAATCTTCGAGAGAGTCTCTCGGACGACTGGATTAGCCACACAAGTTGTGTGTGTGAACCAGTATAAATTTTGGTGTGTCCTTATTCTTTCAATTTCGCATTTATTTCCTGCAAGTTTTTGAATTTGTCCGAAAAACGCTATTCCCCCCCCTCTAGCGTAGGGCGCCTGTTCTAACAGTTTAATAGCAATACGACATCATTTCACGTCCATGCGTCACATGTGGACCCCACCAATTTTCTAGCATCTCCCCTGATTTCTTGCCCGGTTATGACCGGATTTATGAGGTTCAACCAGGTAATCTAATGGCCCGAAGTTTCCCACGCACATTAACCAGGTAATCCAACCATTTCTTTACACTTCTCAAACTGATTAACAAATCAAAACAATCACTTGTGCCACACAACTAAGGAGGAAGAGGGGGCGGGTTTGTTAATTCGAAATCAGTTTTGAATTTCTCCTTTGGTACATTATAGCCAAAGCTTTCATATTTCTCCACTTTAAGATATATGAAGTTTCCAGGAATATGACATAGCGTCTTTTAGCAAACAGTACGCGTTGTGACGATTTCATAGCCTGTAATTGTCCTCCAAGATTGTCTATATGTTTTCCTCCCAGTACATATCCAGTTCGGCAGTATTGTTATAAACTGAAGGTAAATAAATACCTTAATGTAGAAATAATATACCACAATATTTAAGGAGAATAAATTAAGACAATTCTGATTCAAGACAATAATAGAATAGGGGCGAAGAGAATATATGAGGGAGGAAATGAAAGATCTTTATTTCATATGTCTTTTGATATATCGTCTACGGTATATACTTCCTCTATTTATAGATGGAGTGGTGAATGTTTGCATGCCAACATTAATGACATATAATAAATAACTTTAGTATAACATATGTATGCTTTAGCGTAGGTACGATGAACATAGAGTTATACAGTGCTCATTTATTATTCATAACACTCCCCCACAATTGCATTGTATTTAACGTAAAATACACTTGGAGACTTACTGTCTCGTTAAAAACCATACCAAGAAAAGCCCAGTGGGATAAAACTGGGTGGAAAGAAAGAGAGTGTAGTGTGTATTCTACTCCCCCTCATTTTAGCATCCTTTGATATCTCGAAGTCGTTGTAAGCCAATCTTTTTTTATCAACTTGTCAAAAGTTGAAGTTGGAACCGCCTTGGAAACTAAGTCCGCAAGATTATGAATTGGATGAATTTTTTGAACACAAATGTCACTTTTCGTCCGAAGTTCGCGAGCCAAAAAGAACTTCGGTGATATGTGTTTTGTCCGATCACCTTTTATGTATTCTTGCTTCAATTGGGCAATGCTGGCAGCATTATCTTCATAAAGCATCGTTGGGATTTTTTTTCTTGTTATCTGAATCTTGAACCTGTTGTGTTATTGTGAGCACCACGGCCTGGCTCATGGTTGGCGGGGATATCACCTTGTGACTGTGGCTTAAATTCGATGGCCTAGAATTTGTGAAAATTTTTCCCAAATGCATGAACTAGCTTATTTCGAGTGGATAGAACCGATTCGATGTTCCCCAGGATAGTCGAATTAATTGCTTCCAAAAGAAACATTATTCTAAACATATTCTCAGATGCAACTGGAGGTGTCACAAGCGGTCTCACTTAAAAATCCCAGCGACCTTGACAGAAAATATTTGCACGGTATTCGCACTTGAGCTAAGTTTGTTCGTTTCACTCCTTACATGAGATTGGGCTTGACTTGTGAACTATAATGCTTCTTTTCGGGACATCATAGGCTCGCTCTTGCTCAATTTTCTCTTCTTTGTTCACAACATCAAGCCCCATCTCGGGAAGTAATCATCACAAGTACATACAAACTCACAGAGGTACTTTTCACTTACTGTTCTTGGTGTTCTTTTGATTGTCCTTAGACAAGGAGTTGACACCCAAAGTTATTAGGAAAAACTTGAGAAAAACCCATTAATGACTCCGGATAAAGCACAAATCTCGAAACCAGGAGGAGGGTCCATGGATTCGTTTATTGCGAACCACCATCTTCACTAAGACAATGTCCGTGATATTGGATAACAAGATCAATGTGCATGTTTCATAGCCAGATAAATGCAAGTACTTCATGTTAACAAACAAGGAAGCTATTTATATATATATATATATATATATATATATATATATATATATATATATATATATATATATATATATATTGCTTGAGACTGCCTACATACCCCCTGACAGTGGGTTCAAAGCTCTCGTAGTTCATCTAAATGGGGATCCCGAAGCCTAACCTAGGCCTTCTTCTAGAATTGACAGAATCCTCACTTAAACGAACTTCTTTGCCCCGTGCTAGGACAGTGGGCTTAGTTTCTCAAAACACTTAAGTAAGTGCAAGCAATCATTCTTCGCAGATGGTGTCATAGGACGAATACGTTTAAGAAAACACATTTGAGCATTAAGAAAGGTCTTTAATGCAAACTAAATTCAAAGCCATGAATGATGGAATTTTGGGGCATGAGACAGATGCATGCAATTTTCAAAGAATATAGATGAGCAATTTTTAAACCATGCAATGTATTTAGTTAAAACACCATGTTGCGCGCCTAAGCTTAGACAAATGCTTGACAAGTGATGTTTCGTTTATTACGGCCGATTTCAGACACAAAACATCGATAACAAAAAGGGTAGTGATTGGCATGAAAATATTCATTTTAGTTCTTTCACATTACTTATGGAAGCATGGTCTTTATCAAAAACATTTCGTGTTTGGAAAATAAAGCTTTAGGGTTTTCTTTGAAAATGTGCAATTTTGAGAAATTTGTTTCTTATGCATCAAAACACATTTTGTAAAAAGATGGGTCGATTTGAAAAAAATAATATGCATCAATAAAGGTTTTTATGCCCAAACGGGTTCGCAAAAAGCATCGTTGGAAGATCATTTGTTGCCATCATCGAAGGAAAGCATTTTGATCAACTAAGTTTAAAGATTTTCGCATCTAACACAAAAGTTTGTTTTAGGGCGTATCCTAGAAGGCATACCCATTTCATCCTTGGAGACCCCTCTAACATGCAAACAACAAGCAAGCATACAAACAAATAAATATGCAAGACACGATGCAACACGAACAATAAATAAAGTGCGTAAAAGTAAATGGGTCTCCATACGGTACCGTTAGCAAGTAAAGCAATTATTTCAGCAATATAACGATAAAAAAATGGGGTCTGACAAACGGATGAGAAAAATATTTTCAGCAAAATCTCAAAAATGCCCCTAATTTCTAGCATACCGTTTTTGAAAAAATCAAGTGGGGTCCTTATGCTGCCGAGAAAAACCTCAAATTATTTCAAAAGGTGTTTTATACCCTAGAAATGGTTATCATAGAAACAAAAGGCGCTAAAAAGGGAGTTTGGATGCATTTTCAGGGGCAAAAATGGCAAAAATGGGCGTGACCGGAGCCGTGACCCACCGGTCATGACCTATGATCGGGGCCTGATCGGCCGGTGATGCTGCGGTCACCGTGGTGGCTTGTCTAGTCACAGGCCATTTTTTTCCAATCTAGTCCAATTTTTTCGAAAATTATTTCGGGACCTTCCCGAACCCAAAAAATTCCAAAAAAATATGGACACGCTCGTACCAAAAATTGAAGTTTTTTGGCGCCAAAATTTTCCCAAGATAAATTCTAAAAAGACCAAAATGCTCTTGCTCAATCTTATTTGACCCACGACTTCAGGCCAGGCTTTAGGCCCTTCTGGACTTTTTTCGAAAATTCTTAAAAACTATTCGGGGCTCCGGAAACACTTTTGACACTTTCTTAGGCTATTCCCAGGGTATATTCTAGCATAGGGAAGTATTCTTTGACAAAAAATTCTCGGTGAAAGTGGCAGCGAAACTTAGGTACTAGCAGGTATTTTTGGAAAAATTCCGGAAGTATTCCGGGAAGCCCCAGGACACTGTTGATGCATCATAACACTAACTATGGATCACCCCCATATCCCCATGTACCTCCGAGGAGTATGGAATTTTAGACTCTAAGATGTAGCAAAATAAGAGCGCAATGCAAGACGAAGACAAGAAAATGGGCGGGGAAAATTTGAATGTTTTGTCAAAACCCCTGAATGATTATGGAGGTAGCAATCAGGCTTTGCTTTGTGGATTTCCAAGAGATAGGAATTCCTCCATATGTATAGAAGTAGCTTGTTTGTGCCTGAGCTTTATATGGATCAAATAAATGACCTGCATCGAAATATACACATACCTAAATTGCTTCGAACCATATGCAAATCCATTTAGTTTAATTGATTATATATCCCGGGAGTTAGTTGCTTCAGGCAACTTGAATCCTTCAGCGATTCTTAAGTATAAGTCATGACTGATGAATCCATAAAGATAGGCTGTAACAACATCCACTAGACGCATTTATAGTTTTTCATGTATTGCCAGGCCAATCAGACACCAAAACTTAGTAGCATCCACCATGGGGGACTATGTCTCCTAATAATCCATACCTGGTCGTTGGGTAAAACCTTGTGTGACAAGCCATGCTTTATATCTCATTATTTCATTTTTATCGTTTCTTTTTCTCACAAATACCCATTGGTAACCGACACTTTTTGCACCATCAAGTGTTGGGACTACAGGTCAAAAATTTTGTTCCTTTATAAGCGAGTCTAACTCCGCGTTAATTATGTCTCTCCATTTTGGCCAATCATTTCCACACTGGTATTTGTCAATTAATGTAGGTTCATGATCCTCATTTTATTCCATAATATTGAGCATTAAATTAGATGCAAAAATTAAGTCGATGGTTATTTCATGTCGGTTCCACCTTCATCCTCACATAATATAGTTGATTGAGATCTCATCATTTTGACTTATTTCAGACACCTGAATTACTTCTGAAACGTTACAAATTTGTGTCAAGAGCCTCTTTCGGAGTATTGTCCTATTCTTAAGGACTTTTAATTTGAACCCCTCCAGAAGGTCATTTCACCTCGTTAGGGCCATTTTTTTTTTTACTCATTTTCTCTGTCGAAGATTTTTATCCTTCGAACCGAGCGATTTGCCACCCTTCCAGCGTGCTTTGGATTCATTTGCATTCTTTGATTGTCCTTCAGGGACATCAATTCTAACAGGAGCATTTCTAGCTGGAGTATGAGATTTGGTCACTCTATTGACATTTGTAAATGCGTCTTGCAATTGATTTGCTATATTTTGCAAATGATTCCTTTTTCGAATTTCGAGTTCACACTGATTTGTTCGAGGATCACGGCTTGACAACGGTATAGCATTCCCTTTAATCTCTTTATCTAGTTGCTTATTTTCTCCTCTAAGTGTTCGTTACATAGTTTTCATCAAAATGAGAATTAGCAAACCTTACTATAAATAATTCTCCATTTGTTGGTTCTAAATATTTTATAGTTGATGGAGATTCATATCCAACACATATCCCTATTTCTCTTTCAGAACCCATTTTAGTTTGCCGTAGTTGAGCTATTGGCACATATACTGCACAACCAAAGGTCCAAAGATGGGAGATATTAGGTTAGTGACCATGAACCAATTGAATAGTGGAGGATTTATGATAACTTGTTGGCCTGATGCGTACAAGTGCTGCTACAGTGAGGATACGGGTCAAAATTAATTGACCTCTTCACCATATTCTTACTTCTTATTCATATCCAACACTCAAAGGAGTTGCCACCCTGATTTTACTTTTGAAAAACTCCGGAGAAAAACCCTTAAGCGTAATTCCTTCTTGGGCAAAAAATTAAGTCACCGATCTAACTTTTCGGAGATTGTTGGATTCGGGGGTTCGTCAAGGGTAGTAAGGTGCGAGGCACCCACTCGTGCTGGGGCAAAATCTTGTGCAATAATTGATCCGTTTTTGTATGCCTTATGAGTGTGTGCATAGTGTGGAAACAAATCACAACAACCAAAATAATCAAAATTAGAAAACAAAATAAAAAATAAAACATAATTGAGCTTGAGACTCCACCACTAGAAACCATCTAAGTATCCGGAGTCCGGGTTCAAAGCTCACATAGTTCTTATCATGGCATCACAACAGTGACATCATCATCAACAGCAACATATCATCAACAAAACATCAACAATAAAACAACTAAAAGGGATTTAGGATTATCTCCTGTAGCCCTCCTCTAGCTTCTTGCTTTGGGTTGTCTTCTGACCCCAATTATTTGCCACTTCTTAGTGTTACCTTGATTTTTTCTTGATCTCTTCTTGCTGGCTACTTCTTGATGATCCTCTCAATAAAATTTTTGTAGAATAGCAACCCTAAAAAGTGTTTCTAAGGTTAGAGAAATAGGGTTTCTCCAAGCACTCTAGCTTATAGGATGTATACTCTCAACACTTTGCTCCTGGAAGTTAATAGGGAATTATATTTACAAAGTTCTGGGGATACAAAGGTCGTGGACCACATAATGAGTAGGATTCTTGCTAAAAATCTGACCAAAAATGCGTAACAGCGACACATGACCGTTTGGTGCCTAGCGGTCTTGTCGGGATGACCGCCAGGACCTGGCGGCCTTCCATACTTGGTTGCCCCCACATCCCCATGTACCTCCGAGGAGAATGGAATTTTAGACTCTAAGATGTAGCAAAATAAGAGCACAATGCAAGGCGAAGACAAGAAAATGGGCGGGGAAAATTTGGATGTTTTGTCAAAACCCCTGAATGATTATGGAGGTAGGAATCAGGCTTTGCTTTCTGGATTG
>JAKUCV010003506.1:0-51736 GCA_028386065.3 Turnera subulata | reverse complement strand
CTTGTGTATACACTTTCAAGTACTTTTCTCATTTGCACAAAGGACACAGACATCCGCCAATAACAGTTTAGAAGTTCATGTTGGCAAAGAAATCATATTCCCAATGTGTTCATCCAACATCTATGCTTCAATGTGCAGCTCCAGTGAACCTGGAAAATTACTTGCAGAAGTTGGTCTTGAATGTTGTATAGCGCAATCTTAAAGTATAAGGCAGAACACTTTAAGGATCAAAGGTGACTTATCCCCAAAACTTGCAAAAGACTGTTTACAAGCAGAGGGATGCATTTTATAAACCACCATGTTTATGAGCAGAACGAATGACACTTTATTCTGCAAGAATACAGTTCCTAATGAGTGTTAGTCATGCATTATTTCAATATTTCAAAACTAAACCACATACGTTGTTGGCACAAGACAAAGAAAGAAGCAAACATGGGTCATCCAATAGGGGTACAAACTAGTTATGGAAAGGAGAACGTACTTGCATACTATGTCTCTGCAGCCACTAACACGCTCAACGGAGTGACCACAATTATAACATCTTGTCCACTTTTTTCTGTTCTATAAGTTCCCCAATAAGAATGTCGTTCTTGTCCCTCAATTGTCCACTCTCACTACTACATTAACATGAGATCATAGCGGCCTTCGTTACATTTATTCGTAATTGGACCCATCAATAGTCACCATACTAACATATTTATTAACATAGATCAAGTATGGATGTGTAGTACGGAAATTACATGTAATGTGATCATACATGCCTATCTCCAACTGGTCCTCAATTCCTTATGAGATCAAACCATAATAACATATTCAGAGAATAAATAAACCAAATGCTGCAGAAATACTAAGTGCGTCTGGAAATAAGAACAACAAAATACAAACTCCCCCTGAAACTGTATTTCGTCAAACAATGACGAATTTAAGCTCGTACGAGCAGTATGCTCTTGAAAGACCTTAAATGGTAATCTCTTTAATGAGCGGATCCACTACTATGAAGTTTGTCCCAATATGTTCTACATGCATTTGTTCTCTCTGAACTCTTTATTTAACAGCAAAAATTTAATAAGTTGCTGTTATTGATGGAATACACAATGACTTATTAATTGTCACACAACATCCTTAATGGCTTACCAATACTATCCAAAATTTGCAGCCTGGTGACAATTCTATAGCCATATTCCACATTAAGATGCCTCAAAACAGGCTATAAACTTAGCTGCCATACTGGAAGAAGTATCGAATGTCTGCTTAACACTCTTTCATAAATAGCTTCATCAGCTAGTAAACAAATATAGCCCAAATAAGGATCCATTACCTTGTTGGCATCCAACGAAATTAGAATCAGAATACCCAATGATCTCCAAAAGATTCTATTTTCATGTGTGTGAGCATATACACTTTACTCTCTACAAATACCATATAACCCTTTTGCTGCTCTTTAATGATCCATTTGAGGATTACTAAGATATTTTGTCTATATAATATCCCAGGAAAGTATGCTATATCTAAATGCATACATACTTGAGTATACATATGTGAAGGCCCTACCCCTGAGGGACCCACCAAATCCAGGTATTGTTACATCACTCCCTCCGCCCGATTAAATCCTTTACCATGCTGCAGCACTAGGGATTCGAACTCGGGACGTGATGCTTTTTATCCCCCTCAAGGAGAGCACCTTCACCAATTCATCTGCAGATGGATTGGTGAAGGTGCTCTCCTTGAGGGGGATAAAGAGCATCATGTCCCGAGTTCGAATCCCTAGTGCTGCAGCACGGTAAAGGATTAAACCCAAGAGGTGTGGGCTGAGGGATGTGATGTAACAATACCTGAATATGGTGGGTCCCTCGGGGAGAGGGCCTTCACAACATAAGACCTTTAACTGTAGATGCATAATAAATTTTGCATCTTATACTCGAGGTATTAATTAAGACTAAACTTGTCTCCTTTAGAAATAGGGGTATTTCCTGGTTTATAATTCTTTAATCCGAATTTGCTAAGAACTTTAAATGAGATAACTCTTTTGTGACAACCCAAGGATACCTCGAGAACGATCTCGATGTATCTGAATCCCTAATACAAAAGAGGCATCACCAAGATCTTTTATTTCTAAGAGTATTAGAAACTTTTTGGTTTATACTTCATGCATATCTCGCTATTAGCAAATGATATGTCGTTGACATATTAGACAAGGAAACTAGCTTTACTTCCACTGCACTTATTATGTACAAAATTGTCGCCTATATCTATCTCTAAACCAAATGAGATTATTATTAAACAAAAAATAGTAATACCAATAACAGGAAGCTTGTTTAAAGTTATAGATGGATTCTCTTAATTTGCAAACCATTTTCTTTGGGTCTACCAACACAAGTTCTGTGGTTGCACTATATAAATTGTCTCTTCAATATCACAATTGAGAAACACAATCTTTACATCTATCTAATGCTCAACGATAAAATGAGGCACAAGTGCCAGTATTATCTTCAAAGAGTCTTTCCTTGAAACCGGAGAGAAAGATCCTTCAGGACCAATGCCACCCTTTTGAGTATAGTCCTTTATGATAAGATGAGTCTTATATCATTCAAAATTGCCCTTTGAGTCCTTTTGGTATCAAATAACTATTTGTGACCAATCGGTTTCTCACCTTCAGGCAATTTATCAAGATCCTAAATGTCTTTGTCTTTCACAGACTTAATCTCATCATTGACGGCATCAATCCACTTTTGAGGATAAGAACTCTTTATGACTTGATGGAAGCTAACAAAATCATCTTCCACCAATCCTACATCATCCTTATATTCTTAGAAAAAGACAATATAATCATCCGAATTTGCACTTCTCTTTTCTCAAGTGGAATTCCTTAGTGGCACTTGTTCTTGAGGTTGTTGAGTTTGAACCTTATGAATAATTTCTGAATTTCAGAGAAAGACTCCTACAATGTTATCATGAATAACATCAGTGATGGAAACCTGATCATTTTTTTTTTGGTGCAAACGATATTTTATTGAAGTATACAAATGTGTACATGAGACTTTGCATGAGAAAGGTCACGCGAGCAATAACACAAAGTAATTACAATAGGCCCAAGGAAAAAAACTCTTCTCTACCAGACTCACAGCGAAGAATAGTAGGAAGTAAAACAGTGTTAGGCTGGATTTAACAAACTGAAACTACGTCTCGGATTTTTCTATTATTTCAGAATTTCAGCATCTGACATGATAAGTGCAGTGCTGAAAGGGATGTTAGCATGTGAAGCCTTTACCCAGAAAATTGCATGTGCAAGGGTCGAGTCCACCAATCTCTCCACATCTGCAGAAGTCTCTCGAAAAATCCTCTTGTTCCTCTCCAGCCATAGTGCTGAAAGAGTAGCAAGACACACCACGAACCACCATGATCTACTGTGCCGAACAGGGGACAAGAATGTCCACTATAATAAGAAATCTTCAAGATTGGCTGGAACACACCATTGAACACCCCACCAGTGGCAAATTTTGGACCATACCAACCAAGTCAGTGGGAAATGAAGTAGCAGATGGTCTCTAGACTCAAGACTACGATGGCACAGGCAACACATGGAATCCGCTAAAGATATGATCCCTCTCTCACAAAGCGCATCCTTGGTCGCAATTCCATGGCAAAGAGCAAGCCATAACCAACACTCAACCTTATATGGAGCCAGGGAAAACCAAATATATGGCTTTGGGTTGGGTAAACCCAGGCAAGAGTGGATGAATGCTCTTCCCAATTTAACCGAATAGTTGCCAGTAGGACTGTGAATCCACCACCTTTGATCGAGTTGAGATGGTGTCAGTGAAACAGAATCAATAATTGTACACATTTCATCAAGCAGAGTACGTTCCCAATCCCACAGCCTTCTTCGCCAACTATACATCCAATACGCTGCAGAATCCCTAGGAGCAAGACATTCAAGCACAGTTTCCTCTTTGCATAAAGAAATTGAATATAACCTGCTGATTCTATCCTTGAAGGTTCCATGCCCAGACCAATTATCCTCCCAAAAGGAAGTGTTATTCCCAGAACCAACCTTCACATACGAGCCTAGAAAGAGAGGTACACCTAATTGACTATTGGAGGAGCTAGAAAGCACAATGTCCTTCCACCACGTAGAAGACTGGTCCAATTTAAATACAGGATTGAGTGTGATGGGAAACTCAGTACACTTGGCTGTAATTAAATCTTTCCAAAACCTTGTCTCAGGCCTAACAAAATGCCAAATCCATTTAAAGATTAGGCATTGACTCATAACTTTAAGGTCCATAATACCCATACCACCAAAATCCTTTGGCAGCGCAATCTTACTCCATGCCACCAAACAAGCTTTCCTTGATGTATCTACCCCATTCCAAAAAAAATGTCTCATAATAGAAGTTAGTATTTTTGCCACAGCCACAGGGAGTTTGAATATGGCCATAAAATAAACAGGCAAGCCGCAAAGAACTGATTTAATGAGGATGGTACGTCCCCCTAATGACAGGAATCTGCCTCTCCAAGATTGCAGCCTCCTCTTGATTTTTTGAACAACAGGTTCCCATGTGGTAGTTCGTTCTCTTCATGTTGGCTCCCAATGGGAAGCCAAGATAGGTGAAAGGGAAATTCTCCATTCTGCTGTGAAGTCTTCCGGAAATATCCTTCACCATGTGCTGCTTCAATCCAATACCAATCACACTACTTTTGTAAAAATTAATACAAAGACCCGACATAGCCTCAAAAACTCTAAGGCATCTCTTTAAGTTCAATAGTTTAGGAATATTTGCAAGGGAGAAAAGAATAGTATCATCAGCATATTGTAAAATTGAAATTGTCAATCCTGGCACCTGAACCCCCTGAATTTCACCCATAGAGACCGCCTTTGAGATTATGGATGATAAACCTTCAGCAACCAACACAAAGAGGAAAGGTGATAATGGATCACTTTATTTAAGTCCCCTCTCCACAGAAAACTCACAAGATGGCGAGCCGTTGATGAGTACTGCTAATTTAGATGTTGAAAGGCATTCAAAAATCCAGCTGCGCCACTTCATTCCAAAGCCCATTGCCCCCAAGACCTGAAGAAGATATGACCAATCCACCGAATCATATGCTTTTTTGAAGTCAAGCTTCCACACCACGGCTTGAGATTTGGATTTCCTCAAACTATGCACTACTTCATTTTCAAGGAGTGCACTATCAAGGATACATCTACCCTCAATGAAACCTGATTATTGAAGCCCCACCAATGATGGAAGAACTTTCTTTAGCCTTTGAGCCAATATTTTCGAAACAATCTTGTATAGGCCATTCACAAGGGTGATAGGCCTAATTTCGTCCAGAGAAATAGCCCCATGTTTCTTGGCTATTAAGGTGATATAACCATTATTAGCACCTTTAGGTAACTTCCCTTGCTAAAAAAAATAACTGACCATATCATAAATATCTAATTTAACAAGTTCCCAGCATTTCTTGTAAAAAGAGAAGTTAAAGCCGTCAGGTCTCGGAGCCTTGGAACTATCACACCTCCAAATCGCTCCCTTAATCTCATCCATGGACACAGGTCTTTCTAAGTCATCAGCTTCTTGCACATTTAGTTGACGAAATTCGAGTGAGCCTATCAAAGGTCTAGACCTGGTCGACTTAGTGTAAAGCTTTGAAAAATAATCTGAGGCTGCATCTTTAATCTTCTCGGCATTATCAATCAATCGCCCCTCCACCGAAATTTGATCCAGTCTGTTCTTTCTCCCTCTGTTGGCGGCAGAGATATGGAAAAATTGCGTATTGCGATCTCCCAATATACACCACCTTATTCTGGCCTTTTGCCTCCAAATAGCCTCCAATTGTCTCGACTTAAGGAACAAGTCAGACTTCAAAGTCCGTACCCGACTGAGTTCTATAGGGGAAAGAACTCTTTCATCAGCCTCCTTATCCAATTCATCAATTTCCCCCTGGATCTCAGCGATGTGTGTGTCAACGTGACAAAAAGACTCCCTGTTCCATTTAGATAAAAGAATTTTCATCAAACTCAACTGTTTTAGCAAGCAATATCTACCTGGAAACTGTGAATTCGCCTCCTCCCAAAATCCTCCAATAATCTCCAAGAAACCAGGATGGGACCACCACGCACTAATGAAATGAAATGGTCTGGGCCCATGATCCACTTTTCGTTGTTCTAACAACAAGGGGGTGTGATCCGAGTCCCACTTGCATCCAGTTTTAAGCGAGATATAAGGGAATAATAAACACCATTCAAGTTCTGTGAAAGCCCTGTCTATACAGTTAGCACTTCGAAAATTACCCCATGTAAATCGTCTATCGGTGATATGGAACTCCATCAAACGCAAACAACCAATGAAATCTCCAAAAGCCTTGGCACCCCTATGGTAGAATCTTCCGCTCTTGCGATCTGAAGGATGTAGGGTTTCGTTGAAGTCGCCTAAAACAAGCCAAGGTGAAGAGAAGGCCTGTTTAAGTCCTTTTAGAGTATCGAACATTTGAATCCTATTTGGTAGCTGGGCATCTCCATAAACCCTATAAATAGATACAGTCATGTTTTTCTGAAGTAGGATGCCTTTAATTAATATCCAGTTGTCTGTAGCCTGCTTCCGACTCAATTTGAAATAATCACAATCTTAAATCATGAGCAAACCCCCGGCTAATCCCCTCGCATTAACTACACATAAATCTGCATTGTCCGATGCCCAAATTTTATGACAAAAAGGTAGGTTGATACCAGAGGCTTTTGTTTCACTGAGAAATAAGAACTGCGCTTGCCTCTGTACAACTAAGTCTCGCACTTGCTTCTGCTTGAAAGATGAACCAACTCCTCTGATGTTGCAAGATATAAAACTAAACATAAAGGAGAATATAAACGCAGCAGACAATTAGCTGGATTACACCTAGGACTGAGCCCTAGATTGCACCCATTCAAACGCTTCTTTGTCAACCAAGCTCTCGATGAGACGGTCAGTTTCGCCAACTGAATTGTTATGTTCCCATCCCACTATGTCACCAATACAATTGGTTTCAGCTACTTCCAGGGCACTGAAAGAGATCGGAATTGGCACACTAGAGACCTCTTCAATCAAAATCCTATTATTGTTTTTTCAGAACTCAGAATCAGAGGTGAAGTTGCAATTTTCAGGCTCTGATATTACACTTCCGTTAACTAATAGGATTTTGGTCTTCTTCTTCTTACTGATATCCATGTTGTTCAGAATTAATGCTACCCTCCTCTCCACGGCATGATGAAAAGCCATCCCATTAAACTCGCATGCATAGGACGCCCACGAATTACACCATGAGGAGACAGAGCTGTTATAATGAGATGAGCTAGAGGAGCTCAAAGACTCAGGTAAATGGGTTTTATATGGTTCTAGGCTTTGGAATGAAAAATTTTGGGTATGGGACTAGTGCACTAATGGATGGGCTTGGGTTAATGGGCTCTGCAATTAAATGGGTTGAACTAGTTTTGTTGGGCTCGCAGGAGGACCTGGGAGGCTGTAGGGTTATGGTTGGAGGCACGCTTGCAACAGAAGTGGGATTCTGTGCAAGTGGGGAAGTGGGTGTAGAGAGTGGCATGGGCGGTTCAGAAATTGGACTCTGTGTATTGGTTGGGTTTAAATCTGCATCATGCACGAGGTTGTGAGTGGACTGGTTAATTATGGGGCGTAGGTTAAAGGGGTCCTCAGATACCGAGCCGTTAGAAATAGCTGGTTGGTCAGAATTAATGGGCAATCAAGAAGGGTGTGGCGAGTGGGATGAACTCTCGCGGCCACTATCACCTTTTGTATCTGAAACGAAAGTTGACGCACCACCAATATCTTCATCAGGATTTTCCCGGTCTAAATAAAGCAGGTTTTCTATGAAGAAGATTTGGCTTAGCATGTTCTATTCGATACGGGTAGGATAAGACCCCAACTCGGTATTCTTAAAAATTCTGTGGATGGCATAGACCCTCCATCGGATCATATTGTGATTCCATGATGCCAATCTCACACAATCTACCTCCTACCTTCACCTTCACAATCCGATTGATCTAAGACACATAGCTGGTTAAGATTAAAATTTCTGCAACATCGAATCTAGTTCTCTTACCAGTACCTGGACTCCAATCCACCAATTCACCATCATTGGAGGATATGAGTGTGAAGAGCTCCCTTGTCCACACATGAGGTGGAACACCACGGATTAAAATCCAACAAAAGTGATTAAAGGCCTCATCACCTTCCTTCCACGGTCTAAATACCATGAAAATATGCCCCACAGAGGATTGTTTTTCATCATAGAATTGCTGCATCGAATTAGTGTTGTGGAACTTCAGCAAAAAGGACACACCACCTATTGGGAAGATATCGAAACGTTTGGAGTCCTTAGCAGAAAAAGAATCACTGATTTTGTTACACAACTGGGGTGAACTCAGCACACCTAGAATGCAATGATGTAGCCAGTCAAGTGAATCATCCTTCGGGATGTACGTCTGGCTTTCTATTAACGTGGGGTTCACCTGGTCACGCTGGACATGTACAGCCAAACCCGACCGGGCAGAATAAACATAAGAATTTTGATCCAACAGCCTATAAGAATTAGAAGGTGGAGGCCTTGTCGGAATTACAGGAGGGTTACTAGCTTGAAACTTACGACCTTTTGCCACAGAGGCTGACGGCTTCTCTCCATCCACAAGTATCGAGCAGATACCATGTAGAGTCCTCTGAGCATCAATATTTCTTCTGAATTTGACGAAGGCATATCTAATACCCTTTCTATTCAGCTTCTGGGGAATGAACACGTCCATGACGTCCCCATACTTGGCCATAACCAGATGAAGATCGGTAGGGGCCCATCTCATTGGAATGTTCTCAACATAAATACTGATGAGTTCATTAGTCTCGTCGGTGCTCTGTATCGTTTTTCTACCCCACTTAGAGAAGTACATTGGCTTGGGTTGTCCATGGGATGGAGGCGGATGTTGGGCATTATGATGTGGTGGGTGCCCTAACATACGGTTCTGGGAATCTGAGGCTTGCTGGTATTCTAGGTTCTCTGGGAACGGCTTCTGGTTTGTTTTGTGGGTGGGGTTGGTCGGGTAATGGCGAGTGTATGGTGGTAGAGTGGTGGTGTGTAGAGGTTGATGATTAGCTGTGGTCAGGATATGGCGGGGGTAGGCTGGGATGGCCGTGGGGAGGCCTGGGGACATGGGTAGGAAGGAAGAGGGTTGCATCCTCCAAATATAAACCTTTTATTAAATGTTGTAATTGGAAACCTGATCATTGTCTATAAAAAACCATAAGAAGAGAAATAAATTCTTCCTCAAAGACAATATTTTCCATCTTATCTTCCCCTTCAAACTCAATTTCCTCAAGAAATCTGGATTCCTGTTACAAAATAACTAGATTATGGGACAAAGAACTTGAAACCCCATAATTACTCAAAGTTACTTAACAAATTAGTAGCTACCTATCTTTAGATCCAAATTCTTTATGTTGGCCTAAATGGCCTATCCTTAGTTGGATCACCCCAATTGAATAGATGCCTAATATTAGACTTCTAGCTTGTCCATTGTTTATAAAGAGTAATAGCAATTACTTTGACTGTAACCTTAGTGAGGATATAAGTTCAATCTTTAGTACTTTTCTTAGAGCAATATTGGTAAAATAGAATGATTAATCATACATCTCACCATGTCCGTAAGCATTTTATTGCTTCTTTCAACAATACCATTTATGCTTAATTTTACACAACATTGTGTATTGGAAACCATATACCTCTAAGAATCAAGAGAAAGGCTTTAGAAATTTTTCACCTTATTTATTATATCTATCATTGTGGCCACCAATAATAGATATAATAAATTAATTCCATATTAGTCAATTTCTGTTTTGTACCATGCCTTATCATGCAAGATTTCAATATATGAAGCATTAAATATAGGTTGTCATTTACAAATTGAGAACTAGTACCAATAGTATTTGAATTTCTTAAAGACCAAATTTATTATTTCTAAATGGACAAGAATAACCAAATTTTTCCAAAATCGAAATAAACTAAATTCCATCTAAAATACCAAATATATTATTTCTAAATGGACAAGAATAACCTAATTTGTCCACAACAGAAATAAATTAAATTTTGTATAAAAGACGATACCAAAAGGTCTCTTTCAAATTCAAATAGAATTCAATTCTCATTAACAACCTAGAAAGCCTCAAAGCTTTAATTAAAATTAATTTATATGCCATTGCCCCACAAAGATGAATCTTTCAACATCACTTGGCTTTTGATGCATCAATAAGCCTTGCATGGATACACTTGTCTGAATAGTAAAACCTATTCATAAAGTGTGTCTTGGTACATAAGTCAAATTGACTTCAAAATAAGATAAGTACCTTTCTCAACACGCCCAATGGCGCATAATTGGGATATATTTCCACCCTTCTTGCAAAAGTAACAAGTAAATATCAAAGCTTGTTTCTTTTGTATTTTCCTTTGTGGCATCCCAATTGTAGCTTTATTTCCTCTTTTCCTTTGGTGGTCTTTAGAAGAATTTGCCAATCAAGCATTTCATGGTTGCTCTATTTAAATATATTATCTTCTTGCACATAATAATCTTATCAAGAAATCTCAATATCTTACAAGTACTCAACTCACTTTAGATTCACCAAAGAGTGCAAAAAGATATATAAATGCCAAATATGAGCAAAACTTTAGAAGGCTCTAATTTTAATGCCTTTAAGTTTAGGAAAAATGAGACATCTCCATGATGTACTCCCTCATATTCCCTATCCTTATGCATGTAGAAATAAATTTTGATACTGAAAAATTTGTTTCCACCTTTATGCTTTTGGCAAAGTGTTTTGAAAGTTTCAGAAGAAACTTTTAACTTTATTCTAATTGGACTTATTTCCCCCTAAAGGTTTCTGGAATTGCATGTCATATAATCATGAGACTCATGCGATTATAACATTCCCACCTTTAAATATCTCGTTTATCCTTATAGGAAATTTTATCTGTATGAGGGGTAAGTTAGTCTATCCTTAGCGCAAAGCCCATATCTTAAGCAATTAAGAACAATCGTAATGTTCTTATCCAGATCTCATAACTTGTGTCAATCAGTATCATTTGAAATTGATACTTACACACACCCCACAAGCAGAAGCTGTAACTTTGTAGAGAATTAAACACATTCAGCTCACAATTCCTTAAACCATATGCAAAGCATAGTAATTAAATTCAATCCATGTGGTGGGCCCCAACAAGAAACCTCGCACAACATTGATATTCTAGTCTTTGGACAGAAAATATCAACTTGTAAGTGGTACTCTCAGTGTAGTCATCAAATATTGACAACTAGGCTTGTTAAATAATAAGCCTTTCTTGGGACCGACTTATCACCCACATGGCATACCTGATAATCGTCACATATTTATCACCACAAGTGTATGTTAAATTTGGCCAAATAATAATCCTCCTTTGGGATGATATACTATTCGCATAAATTTCACATACAAACATCTCATATTTTAAAATAGATTAATCTACGCAAGAGAGGTTACTTTGGTAACATGTTGCTTCAATTAATCTACTAAAATACTCGACATCCCAAAATAATATAATACTAAATATTGAATTTAATTTCAAACATATATTTTGCAAGGAATAAAATATTCCATAATTTTAGTCCTTCTGGGCAATTTATAAAATAATTTATACGTAAAGATTAAACTGTAAATCTGTCTCATAAGGACTGGAATGATAGAAACAAAATTATAGGGACCAAAGTGAAACCTATTGGATAAATCACTGCACCTTATGTGATTTAAACCTAATGCAACAGTCTGAAAATTCCCATCTTTGTGGCGCATGCCACATCAGAAACAGGTTGCATTCATATAGTAGTATAAAGAGAATTATGGTGTAGAAATCAATAAAATTAAATTGTATGCCCAAATATATTGAACAAGCCATATTCACCAATTCCTTATAGTACAAAAGCAACCAATCCAAGCAGCCACAGTCTGATTCACCGCTCAGTTTCATAAAGCAATAAATCTATTGAAATGATAAAACTCAATGCCAACTAGATATTCCATTAAGCACAATAACTATAATAACTGGCATATTAACACTTTGAATCGACCGAATCCAAACCATGAATTATGTCATATGCACAGAAAATAAGAATTTGACAATTCATCACAGTAAATTGAAATCGACAAAAACGAAAGTGAACAGGTGGTGCTAGCGAAACGAAATCGATCATGTGCCACCACACAATTTCAATCAACTTTATTGACATCTAATAATTTAATCAAGCAGGCTCCGCTACCACTTATTAGAATAATTACTTTATGCCTCAAATACCTTGATAAATTATTAGACAATCAAAAACAATAATCAGATATAGCAAGGTGTACCTGAATTCATGATGAACAAACTTGAACAGTGACTAGAGAGGATTGGGAGTTTCCAAGATTTGGTTCCAACATCTTGTGTGTTTGTCTGTGATGGGGCAGAGAAAACTGACGCAGGAATAATCTTGGGGACCACAACCCTATATTATATTCTTTATATACTAGGTCAATTAGGATTCCCATAACACTCTAATAACTAGTATTGGGTTTCTACACATAAAAGCCCATATCACTATAGATGTCTCATAAATTTAGACAGCCATAAGAGTACGCATACTCAACTATTCCAGAGTGAACACTTTTTGGCTACTAGACGGATTTCTTGCAATATTTCAAGAATTATAGCTAGATGGCCAAGATTTCTTTTACCTGCCTTATTCTCATCGTCCTCGTTTTCTCAGGTACACCCTTCTTTATTCATGATGCTCTATTTCAATTTTTTTCTACTCGGTTTCATTCTCTATTTCTATTTTTCATATAAAGTCACTTTGTGTTAGTTAGATTCTGTATGCTAAGTGTCCGACAAGGTTGTGATCTTTGAAATAAACATGTGAAGCGATAGACACCATTTATCTTGCTTAAATTTTAGCTACTTCGCATTTTGTGATTAGTTTCCTCACATAAAATGTCATTTCTCTAATTCCATAAAAAAGTTACAAATTTTTCAGTCATATAACTAAGGTATAGATATTTGATTATTTTACTAATTAATTATTAACTACTCTTGCAGCTGCCTTTACAATTTCCCCAAGTTATGCACAATGGAGATGCAATGAAACTTTATATGATAGTGGCTGTACGATTGAGGACTATGGTTTAAAATATTTCCAGAAAGATCATCAAAAAGTTGGAATTTGTGTTGCTAACTGGCAGTTGACAAACGCTGCATGTTATTGCGTTTGGTATGATTGTTAATCAAACGATGTTTCCAAACCTACCTCTATTGACATTTAGTGGAAATAAAATTATGAATTTCAGATAATTATATTCCCCAAAATTTATTTCATGTGTTTTGTGTGTGTAATTAATTAATTAATTTCTGTTTTGTGCGACAAAGGAAAAACCCTTTTCTTCTTGTTTGACTTCTTTGAAATTGAAACGGTTTTAATGATGTTAATGCCATGAATTAGATTTTTTTTCTAGACTAACAACGATCAGTCTATGACACCATAAAAACTATTACAAAGCGAAATGCCAATCAAGTAGGAACCTGACGATGAGCCAATCCGATATTACTAGACAAGACATAAAAGATCTGCATTTACAACCTGTTAACTATAAATTTCCTGTCGCATAATTAGTCCTCAGGTAAATGTGCATTTCAGTATTGGAACCAAAACAGCTAAGAAAATTAAAAGCAAAACAACAATAGCTGCCACATCATAGGGATCAGAAAAGAAATAATTTTCATCAGAAGCATCCCCGTTACGACTCCTGCAATCACCTAATAAATGCGCCCGCCCGCCACAGTCATAGCAAAACCGAACACCACATCTGCGTCAATAAATCAGACTCATAGTAAAAACATATTCTCATTCTGATGATTGCATTCCTCTTTAACTATAAACCTCAACATTCTTAACCATCGAAGTAATATGCTTTAGCTTATATACCCTAAACTTCCAAAAGATTAATGTTTAAAAGCTGAGGGATATAAATATGGCATCCTTTATTTCACAAGGATTTAGGTCCAAATCTGTGTTAGAGAAGCATTACTTCAATACTTTGGAACTATAGACAAATGAATGTGTTGTTGGAAGCAAACATGATCACAAATTGGGATGCAAAATACCAATGATTGGTCCAGGTGAGAAGCCACTTATCCCAGCGGCTTAAGTAGGTATTGAGTTCGAGTCTTTGTGTGTGTGTGTGTGCAGTCTGACAGAAGTCTGAATATCTGATACGCAAATAAACATATAGTTAAGAAAGAAAGGAGAACGTACATGCATTTTACGTTCCTGCAGCCACCAGCAAGCTCCACAGAGTGACCGCAACGGTAACATCTTGTCCACCTTTTGCGTTCTATAAGCTCCCCAACAAGAATATCATTCCTGTCCTTCAAATTTCCACTCTCACTACAGCCGTATCCTGCGTGCCACGGAACTCCACATTGGAAACAAAAATTTCTATTGCAATTTGGACAGTTTGTCTTCTTCAGCTTGTCGCTACACTCATTCAAAACCAATGCTGAGCAATTCGGGAAGGGACAATAGCAACTATCAATGCCCGAACGTGCGGACTGGCACATAAGGTCGCACCACTTCACAAATTCTTCTCTCGTGACCAATAGCCGGCACGAAAAGGGATCGAGTGCGTGTTCACACTCGATCTCGGGGCACCTAATGGTGCCCGTTCCAGCGAAGCTGCGAAGATAAAGTTTAATGTGCATGGATATGCAGGACAAGCAGAATGGATGGGTACACAGGTCAGCGTTCTTGAATTTCCATTCCAGCGGAAGTGATTCGAAGCATATTTGACATGTGAACTGCTCTAAATACATCTTGTTATAATGCACCTTCAGGTCTCTGATTTGCTTCATAACTGGAAGTCCTGCAGCTCAAGCATAAACCAAGTGGGAATTTATTTATCGTTGAATATGGTTCATATATGATGCATAACCCCTTGACAAACTTATGTGCAAATAGTTGGATGCACTTCAATCAAATTAACAAAAACTCAAGTACGTATGAGTCAAAGTAGATCGTTGCAGTGAGCCACTAGGGAATAGTATCGCAATCTGCTGGGATATTCTCTTCTAATATATATATATATAAAATTATTACACTGCCACAACCAAATTAACAAACACTCAATTAGGTGTGAAAACACAACGCAAATACTTACACAGCAAAGCTATGTCCTCCAGCCAAAACAATAACCTGAGTCCTCTTGGTAGCCGCAAGCTGTATTGATTCTTCGATGTCTATATGGTTAAGTATAGTATAACCCTCGAGAAATATATATTTATAGACAAGGAAAAAAAAAATCACAAAAAATACCAGAAAAGGAAAAAAACCAAAAGACAACTTCAATATATGCAGTCCATCAAAAGAAAGGAAAAAAAACACTATAATTTGGATATTTGCATCCAAAGATAGTTGTAACGGCAACGAATACAATTTTGTTTTTCCGGTTTTAGCCTTTTAGGTTAACTTGACTTCTATTTTTTTGCATCTTTATCAAGTTGGGAAGTTCAAGCCTCCACTAAGCTAAAGATAGCTGTAAGATCAGGCCCAACTATATAAAACTAGTTAATCCCTTTTGGCACAATTACTAGAATCCGGGTAACTGGAATCATAGTGGAACACAAGTGATCTGGCTAACTCAAATAAACCAAACATAGTTTGTGAAACACTACATCACATGTGCGTACATGTGCATATGGAGCATACAATTTGAGAAAGAGGAACCCCTAATAATGGGATCCCAGTGTCCAATCCTGATTCTGAATTAGTTGGCTCCCTAAGTTTTACGAGCAGGGCGGGATAATAGGAGGGAAACCCAAATAAGAAAAAGAAAACACTAAATCACATGTTCTATAGCTATCAAAATTCAATTAGTAAATTATTAATTACCTAGTAAAATAATCATCTTTGATTAATTTGATGTTCCTCGTTATGGTAGCTAGCTTGTCCTAAGGGTGTAAACAAGTCGAGCTTATTTGTGAGTTGTTTGAGATTGGCTTGGAAAAAGCTCGAACTTGACTTAACTTTATTGAGTTCGACTAGAATTCGAGTGAGTAGTTTTCAGCTCGTTAGGTTCGAAATCACCCCCTAGGATTCCGATATAATTATTTATGGTAATAAAACCAACAAAAGTGGAGGAGTAGTTTAGTGGATCTTCATGTTGCTAGTGTCCTTTTAGACGTGGGTTTGATTCCTAGCTCACCCATTTAGACATTTTTTCCCAATTACCCCTATAAAGTATATAATTGGCCCTTCATAAAAATTAAGTAGATAAATTTGGCCCCCCTAAAAAACCAAAGGACTGCACACGCAATGGTCATCCAACTCATGTTAGCTCCTAGTGCATATCCAAGATAATTTATAGGAAAATGATCCACTCTACCATGTAGCATACTTGCAATCCTCTCCACTTAGGTATGTCTAATTCCAATACCAATTACACTACCCTTGAAAAACTTGATACTTCGTCCGGATAATGCATTAAATATCATTAAGCACCTCTTAAGATTCATCAGGATTGGAGTTTCAGCCGAAGAAAACTATATGGTATCATCCGCATATTGTAAAATAGATAATAAGATGCCATGAACCGAAACTTCCTCGATATCGAAAGCTAATTAAACTCCTAATCGAGCCTTATCAGCAAGTAGTTTAGCTAAGCACAAACACCAAAGTTTGTTTACTGGTAGTTCACGATAGAAGTCTTGTTGATATGCTCTTATGTATTTGATTGACAGTAGGGAATGTATCTTGTATCAGTTCTGTGTATATAAATATAGCACAAGGGTGACACGGTTGGTGTGCCTGGTTGAATACCTACATACAAAGTCTATTTACTCCTATATGGTAGCGGAGCCCCTGTCTTAACCGCATCCTAATAATCCTTCTTTTCTTTTTTTTTTCGTTTTTCTCAGCCTATTCTAATCTCCTTTCCTTCCGTTCATGTCAACTGATAATTTACCAAAAGTCACTGATAGTTGTGCCTCTAACAGTGGTGCAATACCGCCTGTGAATCCTCCTGCGGCACCTGCTGTGCAGCCTATTCAATCCCTAAGTAATTCCCATCACGCTGTGTCCATACAGTTATCTCATACTAACTATGTTTTTTGGCGAGCACAGATAGAACCGTTTCTTGCAGGACAAGGTGTGTTGGGCTATGTTACAGGTACCTTTCCATGCCCGCCGACGTTGCAGCTTGGTGAAGATGGTGTTGCTGCTCCGAATCCAGAGTATGCCCGATGGGTGCAGCAAGACCAAGCGATTCTGGGTAGTATTACCTCATCGCTTTCAGTTGAGGTCTTTCCAACAGTTGTGGGCAAGCAAACATCAAAGGAGGCTTGGGATGCGCTTGAATCCTCCCTTGCTTCCTCCAATCAGGCCAGGCGCATGGCCCTCCACACCGCTCTACAACAAATCTCTCAACAACATGATGAACCTGTTATGCAGTATCTAAATCGGGTCAAGAAATTGCTAATGAACTGGCAGCTAGTGGTCAAGCAATCTCACCTACTGATTTCCAGATTCATTTGATCCTGGGATTACAGCCTGAGCTCAAAACGTTTGCCACCACAATCACAGCCAAATCTGAGCCCATGTCTTTCTCGGATCTTCAAGGAGCCCTAATGAGCTTTGAGTTTTTGCACAATGATCCCGTTAAAACTCTCTCTTTAGAGAATTCTCCTCCTGTTGCTCCAGCAAAGGAGGCTACTGTTGCAGTTGCTCCATAAGCCAACACTGCCCAGAAATAACAATTCAATCCTGCGTCACGCGGTGGCCGTGGCGGAAGATAAGGGCGTGGTCGTAACAATCAGGGCTCCTACAGAGGCTATTATGATAATCGGCCACCTCGTGGAGGTCCTGACACCCCACAACCACGATGCCAGTTATGTGGAAAACTTGGCCACACTCCTCACAGTTGTTACCATCGCTATAGTGCCCCTCCTTCGGCCAACACAGTGTCACCCTCTTTTCCCTCTTATTCATGGTATCCTGATACTGGGGCTAGTCACCATGTGACTCCTGACCAATACAGTTTGAGCAATTATTCTGAATATCCAGGTACAGATTCTGTACAGGTTGGCAATCGCATTAAATTAACTATCTCTGGTATAGGTAACATTTTCTTCTCTGGTGCTTCACGCCCACTCTTTCTTCATCATGCTCTCCATATCCCTCAAATTACTAAATCCTTACTATCTGTTGAGCAGTTTTCCAAAGACAATAATGTCTTTTTTGAGTTCCATCCTAACCACTTTGTTGTTAAGGATCAGGTAACCCGGAAACCGCTCCTCACCGGCAAGAGTAGTAATGGCCTCTACGTTTTCAATCAGTCTCCCCTTGTCTCTCAACGTGTTGTGCTGTCTGCTGTTCAGGTTGATACAGAAACATGGCACCGTCGACTTGGGCATCCTCATCACCAAATCCAACAACATATTTTCAAGTCCTTTCAATTTCCAATTTCGCATTCTTCCAGCTTTCAGTGTCTTCAGTGCCCACAAGGCAAGTCCAGTAAACTTCATTTATCTTCTCGTTTGCATCAATCTTATGCACCTTTGGAATTAGTTTTTAGTGATGTATGGGGACCCTCACCCTACACCAGGGTTGATGGTTTTAAATACTACGTTGTTTTTCTAGATGATTTTACAAAGTTCTTGTGGTATTTTCCTCTTAAAAAGAAATCTGATGTCTATGATGTTTTTATCATCTTCCAAAAGAAAGTAGAACGACAATTCAACAGGAAAATAAAAGCTGTGCAAACTGATTGGGGAGGTGAATATCATTCCCTTCACAAATTGTTTCACCACACTGGGATTAAACATCGCGTTATGTGTCAACATACACATGAGCATTAGGGTTCAATTGAACGTAGACATCGACACATAGTAGAGACAGGATTGACTCTCATGGCAACATCAAAGGTTCCTTTTGAATATTGGAATTATGTCTTTGATACATCTGTTTTCATAATAAACCGTATGCCCACGAAAATTTTGCAGCAAAAATCACCATATGAACTCCTATATAATCACCAACCTGATTACAATTTTTTGAGAGTATTTGGTTGTCTATGCTTTCCTCATTTACGACCGTATAATACTCACAAATTTGATTTTCGTTCCCAACCTTGTGTTTTTCTGGGATACAGCCCCTTGCATCATGGATACCGTTGTTTTGATCTATCCTCAAAGCGCATGTATATCTCACGCCATGTCAGGTTTTTTGAGAATGTTTTCCCATTTACAACTATGCCACAGAATAGCCCAAAGTCGACAAACCAGGACACCTGGGTCACTGTCCCTCTCTCTGTATTCTTCCCTGACACGACACACAACACAGGTACAAACACTACTGCCTCCTCATCCACTCCATCACGGCACACACACTCAACAAAGACCCCTACTACTCCTATCCCTCATATCCACTCTCGGAACTCTTCATCTACACCTACAACTCCATCATCTAGTTCAAGTCCTTTGACACCACAAACACTACAGTTTGGCAGCCCTGGTTTAACCACATCTCTACCCGTGTCATCGCCTTCATCTCCAGCTTCCCCTTCGTCAATTCCATCGCCACCACCACCTCCACCACGAATGACCCTAAGACGCAACCCGAAACCTATCACTAGGTACTCCCCCTCCAACTACATTGTCCAACAAAAAGTTCCCCCCTCTACTGAACCTATGTCCTACATTGAGGCCAACAAATACAAAGAATGGCGTGATGCCATGCAAGAGGAAGTCAACGCATTAGTCAAGAATCACACTTGGACACTAGTCCCATACCGTGATACCATGAATATAGTTGGGAACAAGTGGGTATACGGGATTAAAAAGAAGGCAGATGGGACTATAGAAAGATTCAAGCCGAGATTGGTGGCCAAAGGATTTCATCAAAGGGAAGGCATCGACTATAAAGAGGTGTTTAGTCCTGTCATCAAGCCCACAACCATTCGGGTAGTTCTCAGTCATGCCTTGACCAATAACTGGCAGATTCATCAGCTTGATGTACGAAATGCATTTTTGCATGGCACTTTAACCGAAGAGGTATACATGCAGCAACCACAGGGGTTCGTTTTAAAGGATCATCCTTCTTATGTCTGCCGGCTAAACAAGTCCCTCTATGGACTCAAACAGGCACCACGCGCCTAGTATAAGCGCTTGTGTGATTATTTGCAAAGACTTGGCTTTGAAGTTTCTAGGGCTGATACTTCTTTAATGATTTATCGTCAAAACTCAATCATTATTTATGCCCTCATCTATGTTGATGATATATTGCTAACTGGCAGCGATCCTTCCTTTGTTGACAACTTACTGCTTCAGTTAGGCACAGAGTTTTCAATTCGCAATCTTGGGCGTCTTAACTATTTTCTGGGCATACAAGCCACTTATCATTCTGATGGGGTCACTCTTACTCAAACCAAGTATATCACTGACCTCTTGAACAAAGCAGGCATGACTGGTTGTAAGACAGTGCAGACACCAGCCTCACCCTTGGCCAAATTACAAAAAGAAGGAGGCAAACCATACAAGGATCCTACGCACTATCGGCAGTTGGTCGGATCCCTACAGTATCTTCGCAATAACCAGACCCGACATTGTGTATTCTGTCAGCAAGGTTAGTCAATATATGCACTCACCCACTGATGAGCATTACATGGCCGTGAAGCGTATACTACGCTATCTGAAACACACATGCACCCATGGTCTTCGATTCTATCGCAACACAAGCACTGCTCTTCATGTTTATACAGATGCTGATTGGGGTGGGAATATTGACGACCGCAAATCAACCTCCGGTTATCTTGTCTATATGGGTCGGAATATGGTATCTTGGTCTTCCAAAAAGCAGAGAACAGTTGCCTGAAGTTCAACGGAGGCTGAATATAAAACCCTGGCAGACGGAAGTGCTGAGTTGCTTTGGTTGCAATCCCTTCTACGCGAGCTAGGCATCTCTCATTCAGTTCCAATCCTGTGGTGTGACAACATAGGGGCCACCTATCTCAGTCACAATCCCATCCAACACTATCGGACGAAACATGTGGCACTAGACTACCATTTTGTTCGTGATGAAGTCTCTAATAAGAAATTTCAGGTCAAATATGTCAGCACCGACAATCAACTGGCGGATATACTCACGAAACCACTTGCATCAACACGCTATCGTCTACTTCGAAACAAACTGAACCTGCAGTGTGCACCCGGTTCAGTTTGCGGGGAAGTATCAGCAAGTAGTTTAGCTAAGCACAAACACCAGAGTTTGTGTTCTGGTAGTTCACGATAGAAGTCTTGTTGATATGCACTTATGTATTTGATTGACAGTAGGGAATGTATCTTGTATCAGTTTTGTGTATATAAATATAGCACAAGGGTGACACGGTTGGTGTGCCTGGTTGAATACCTAAATACAAAGTCTATTTACTCCTATAAGCCTAAGTAACAATATGGCTTAATTCAATATCATGATTGCATTAGAATGTATTCATTATTTTCTTATGCACAGAATTGGTTATTTCAACCTTAATCATACATATTTAAGTTCGGTTTCACCAAATTTACTTGAATTTAAAGTAAAAAAAATCAAGTTTAAATAAGTATATTGAAGCTCATTCCAGCTCCAAACTTTTTAATCTTCATCTGCTCTTTCGTTACCTTGTCCTCAGACCATGTATACTGTATTTTCGGGCATTTCCGGTCCTCCTGATGATACTACGGGATAAAACGGACATAGGAAATTCCTGAAGAATTGTTGCAATAGTGCGCGTAGTAATAATTATATCGATCATAGTGTACACAGATTGTGGAAGATGGCTCTGAATAAGTTCTCTTGATGTTATAGAACTTCAAACTCCATACTCAAAAGCAAAGAAGAGGCAACATTATAGGTAGCCTATGCATACTGTACACCAAATGAAAGGATGGGAATTATTAGTATAAAAGAAAATGTATGAGAACTTCGGAATATTTATGTGGACGTAACATTCAGAACTGTTAACGCTTTTCCAAGTGCACCGTCCTTGAGTGAGAGAACACATGGAGTATATGAAATCAAGGACAACTCATGCAAACAATGAAGTTGTAACTCTTTATTACTCCTCCCCTTGTTCTTGATATTATGCCAAACCAGAATCCTCAAATATCCTGCGCAACACCACATGATGTTCTTCTTCTTCTTCTCATCACCATCATCATCTTCCTCGTGGATGGGACATTCAAATTGTATAACTTGATGAAGAAGTAGCCTTCTTTGCATTGAAGAACTTTGGACATGTCGTAGCCTTGTCCACGAGCTTGCCACTCCATACTCATTCATAGACCATACTTCAAAACCACCATGCGCTTTGCCAGAATATGTCCTGACTGAACCAATCAAATCACCATTCACATATAAATTAGCCTCAAGCTCAACAATTTCATTTTCGTCAGGAGGTGGTGGTGCTGGTGGTGCAGGGATAACAAAACGGACCGATTCATCGTCAATATCAAAAGCACATATGTTCCTTTTGGAATTAACACGACAAAGCCGGTTAAGAGCACCATTTCGGTAGATGGCGGGACCTTAGCTTTTTGGGACATAATCATCAATATCTCTCCACAAATTCGTTCCAGTTGTGGAAATTGTTGCTTTGTATTGTCCAAACAAAGCAATCATAATCTTATACTTATCCCTTGAAGGCAATAGAAAAACTGAATATCGGGTAAGGTACATTGGCGGTACCTTTGGGGCTTTTTTCTGTGCTTGGATCTCCACGTATTCTCCGGTTATGGGATTGCACACCCAGAATCTGCAAACCAGGTGTCGAGTATCTGTAACTAGACAAAGCAAGCCATCGCAAGAGCCAACAAGACACCCGTGTGTTATTGGGAGGTCAAATTTCACTTTCAAATCTTTAGTGTTGGAAGGTAGCCCATGCTCGTTGATGAAACCCGAATCAAGCAAGTAAATTTGTTTTAGCTCTGATGCAATGAAGAGTGAGCAACCGGGTGCAGCTGGGTAGAGCAAGAGGCATTGTTGCGCCCTGGGTTGGTAGAGCTGCGCAAAATAAGGATCGCTGGTGATCAAGTCACGCCAGGATTTGCATACGCACCTGCACTGGAAGAAGGTCTTGATAGGAAGTCTTTTTTTTTTTTTTTGATAAGAGACGAAGTTTTATTGCTACTGAAAATATGAAGACATAGGACAGCGTATCGTCATCAAACTGATGACCAATGACACTACCTAATACGTACCTCAATCAAGATAGTCTAAAATTACAAAAGAAAGAAATAAAGAGTCCCAGGACAATTAAACAAGCTGAATTCGGCACACCGGACCATTCCACACTAATATGCTTTCCGGATGAATGATTAAAGCCGGAATGTTGTAGGGGAAATTAGGTTGTGTAGCTTTAAACCAGTTCACCGATCTCAACAGAACCACATCCAAGAACTTATCCCAATCAACCACTTTAAATTCAAACACTAACTTATTTCTCAACAACAACAGATTGCAGAAAAATACATAAAAAACCACCATCCATGGACCTCTAGCACTATTCTGAGATACAAAACCCATCCATTGAATAAAAAGATCATCCAATGACTTCTGCATAACCCAACTGATACCCCACCAGCCACAAATCTTATTCCAAGCACACCAGACTAATCGACACTGGCAGAACAAGTGTTCCCTGAATTCAATCTCCTCCTGACAAAACGGGCACATGGCATTATCCCTAGTGATGATATTATTCCTCCACAAAATAGATCTCACTGCAATTCCATTATTCATGGCTAACCATAAAAAGCATTCCACCTTTGCAGGGGCTACACCAAGCCAAACCCATGGTAACCCAGATCTCCTAACCAGATTATTAACAAGAAACTCATACCCAGATTTGACAGAAAACTCCCCTTTCGAATCCACTTCCCACGAAAACAGAGTTCTCCTCCAATTAAAATTCCAATCACAAGACGCATGCCCATAGGCAACTACCTCTACAACTGAAGCATCCTGCTTATTTGTCATATTGAAAAAGCCAAGGAAACTTCTCCTTGAAAATTACTTCACTGCACCAACTATCTTCCCAAAATTTGCAAAGAGAACCGTCAATTACATTCATCCTAATATTCTCCACTAGACTCACATTACTTCCAGCCACCAGAGACACCAGACTGACTGAAAACAGGCCATGAAGATTGCGACTCGCGCCTATACCTCAGATTAACAATCCGAAACCACAATGGAGGTTCAGTAGAAGAGAACTTGCCATTGATATAGCTCCAGAGCCATTTAAATAATAAACAATTGTTTTTGACAAGGATGTCTTGGATGCCCATCCCTCCCAAAGTCTTAGGTTTAGCAATTTTACTCCAAACTACAAGGCACATCTTCTTCTTCATATCATTGCCTCCCCACAAAAATTTCCTTTGGATACTAACAATCTTTTTTGCCACACCAGAGGGGATTTTAAAGAGAGATAGATAGTATATAGGAAGATTTTGATAATACAGCCCTGATCATCGTTACCCTGCCTCCAAGGGATAGGAATTTACCCTTCCAAGCTGCAAGCCTAGATTTAATTCTTTCAAGCACCGGTTCCCACGCTTTAGATCTCCTCATATTCCTACCGATCTGCAAGCCCAGATAGGGAATAGCAACTGCTCCACTTTGCTTAGATGGGCATTAGCTAATTCAGTAGTTCTCTGACTTGATATATTCACCCCCACAAGACTACTTTTACGAAAGTTAATACTAAGTCCAGACAAAGCCTCAAAGCATCTCAGTACCCTCTTTAAATTCAATAAAGTTGTCATATCATCAGGGCAGAAGAACATAGTATCATCAGCAAATTGAAGCAACGAACCAGAAATATTCCTCACAGAAATCTCCTGAATCAATCCTTTCCCCACCGCTTGATTGAACAAGGAATTGAGTCCTTCCGCCACAATGTTAAATAGAAAAGGCGACAGAGGATCACCTTGTTTCAACCCTTTATTAGCCACAAATTCATCAGTAGGACTTCCATTAATCAACACAGCCAGTTTAGGTGAATTGATGCAACCCCAAATACATTTGTTCCACACCTCACCGAAACCCATGGCCGTCATGATATCCAACAGAAAATTCCATGACACAGTATCATAGGCTTTCCTAAAGTCAATTTTCCATAGAACGGCTTTTTTCTTGTCGTTTTTTCAGTTGATGAACGAATTCGGAAGCCGATAGGACACAATCTAAAATTTGTCTCCCCTCAATAAAAGCGTGTTGCTTCTCACTAATCACCACATGCATCACCCTTCTCAGTCTCATCGCCAACACCTTCGCTACAATTTTATATATTCCATGAATCAAACATATCGGCCTGAAATCATCAAAAGCCATCGCATCTTGCTTTTTAGGAATTAAGCAAAAATAGCCCCGATTGACCCCTAAAGGAAGGCTTCCAGAACTATGAAAATTATCAAACAAATCCATAAGAACCTCCTTAATAAAGTCCCGTGCCTTCTTGAAGAAATTCATATTAAATCCATCCGGACCCAGCGACTTGTTGCCATCACAATCCCAAATAGCCTTCTTCACCTCCTCCATCGAAAAAGGCTCTTCCAAGATACACGCTTGCTCCCTTGAAAGTTTATTGATGGGAATGACACCCCATTTCAATTTAGCTTTCGGCACAGGTTGGAAAACCTTCTGAAAATACTCTTTGGCAGCTCTCTTGATGTTCTCTGGTTCTTCTCACATCCTATCCATGTCCTTAATAAGAGAAATAGCATTTCTTCTTCCTCTATTACACGCAAAGATATGAAAAAATCTAGTATTTTTATCACCCAATCTCAACCACTGCACCCTTGATTTTTGCTTCTATAGGCTTTCCTGCTGACGTTGATGCCTAAACAAATCAGATTTCCATATCCCCATTCGACAACTTTCATCGAAATTCAAACTCCTAAATTCAGTGATCCTTTCAAGAGTATCTATCTTCTCCTTCAATTCTTTAATATCACTCTCAATATTCCCAAAACATCGCCTGTTCCAATATTTAAGCACAGTGCTAACCACCCCCAACTTTTTAATGAGATTAAACCTTCCAGAATGTCTATCACATGCTGTCTTCCACGCATCCAATAACACCCTGTCAAAATCATCGTGAGGCATCCAACAATTAATAAACTTGAAAGGCTTTATCCCTCACTTTTTCCTATCCTGAGCAAGGACAATTGGACATGATCTGAACCCCCCTTTGTTTCTGCCCGAAGCTTAATTGAAGGGAATAAGGAGAAATAAACCGGATCAAAGAATGCCTGTGTAACAGCCCGGGTAAAATTTTTTATTTTTACCGGGACTGTAAAAGTCTTTTTACCGTGATTTACTGTTGAATTATTCTTGGGTAATTAATTCAAGGTAAATTGGGAGTTGTTTTTCGAAACCGAGAGTTTTCCCGCGCTCGTGATTTTTCCGTGGATTTTTCGGGCCTAAGTTGGTATTTTTCGGGTTTCGGAATTTCTCGGAAAATCACACCGGAAAATAACTAAGGGGCTATCAGTTATTTTCTGGTCCGGACTGGACTCGCTCTCTAATGCAGACAAGCTGCATTATTAGAGAATCACACGCCGCACAGTAATCTATCGTTTATAAAAAGAAGGAAGCAGAGGAGAAGGAGGGGAAGAGAAGAAGAGGAGAAGAAAAAGAAAAAAGAGAGAAAAAGAAAAGAAAAAGAGAGAAAAAAAGAAGAAAAAAAAAGAAAAAGGGAAAAAAAGGGAAAGAAAAGAAAAAAAAGAGAAAAACTGAAAAAAATAAAAAAAAAGAAACAGAGAGAGGGAGAAAAAAAGAAATGAAAATAAAAAAAAGAAGAAATTCGGAAAAAGAAAAGAAATGAGAGAAAAATAAAGAAATCAGAAAATAGAAAAAATGGAAAAAAAGAAACCTGGAGTGAATCCTGAGATTGTGTAGGGATGGGCTGCACAGTTGGGTGATTTTGTAATTATGCGGGTATGAGAATGCATAATTAAGAATAGCTCTAATTAAGTGATTTCGAGGTTGTAAAGGTACGGGACTATACAGTTGAGAATAGTTTAAATGGTTTGATGGATACTAACTATATCAACAAGGTGACCTACCTTTTTAGTGTTCAGTCCATAAAACTCTAAAGTTAAAAGTGCTTGACTTGAAGCAATTCTGGGATGGGTGACTTCCTGGGAAGTTTTTCCCAAAAATATGCGAAAAAAATACCGCTGTAAATGATGTCGCAAATTGTTGTGGCGATGAGACTGAAAAAGAAGGGGGTCAGTTCGAAAAAGGACAATTAAAAAGGCGGGATCGTAGGATTTATTGGCTCAATTAAATCTTGTTGATCTGGAATTTATTGGCTCTCCCTTCACGTGGGAGAGGGGGTCAGTTCGAAAAAGGCTGGATCGTGGGATCTCCAACACCGCTTGGAGGCTTGCTTTTCCTGACGCGACAGTTCACCATTTAATATCCTCCAAATCAGATCATGCACCCCTACTGTTTAGTTTGGATAATCAGACTCCTCCCATGGGTTCAAGGCCTTTTAGATTCCAGTTAGCTTGGACCACTCATAATGATTTCAAGTTTGTGGTGACTGAAAGCTGGAATCGAGATGGGTCACTAGGTAGTCGTACTAAGTACTTGGCGGACACCCTCTCCAATTGGAACAAGGATGTATTTGGGAATGTATTTCAGAAGAAAAGCCTCCTCCTCAAACGTCTTGAAGGAATCAGGAAAGCTAAAGATGAAAATAGATGTGGAGCATCCCTCCGAGGCATCGAAAAACAATTGAAGCAGGAATTAGACCATGTACTCTTTCAAGAGGAGCTTATATGGTTTCAAAAATCCAGAAGCAAGTGGATTCGTGGTGGTGACAGAAATACCAAGTTTTTCCATGCAACCACTATAACTCGACGACAAAGAAACAAAATCAAGGGCTTGAAGATCGGCCCAGATTGGTGTTTCGATCCCATTACCCTACAACAGGCAGCTGTGGATTTCTATCAAAATTTATTCTCTCCCGACTCACAGCCGGCACCCATGTACCCTATACGTGGCCTATTTCCGCAGTTAGCTGTTGCATCCCTTTCTTCGCTTATGGATGTTCCTGTGGAAAAGGAAGTCAAGACGGCTTTGTTTGATATGGGACCTCATAAAGCTCCTGGTACAGATGGGTTTCCTGCGTCATTTTTCCAACAAAAGTAGGATATTGTCAAGGAAGAACTGTGTAAGTTCGTGACTGATGCTTTGAGGGATGGACATTTTGATGCTACACTCAACAAAACCCTCCTGGTTCTGATTCCTAAACTTGATAATCCTGAATTATTCTCTCAATTTCGGCCTATATCTTTATGCAATGTCACTTATAAACTTTTATCTAAAGTGCTTGTCAATAGACTTAAGCCTCTTATGCCTGACCTTGTACTACCTTTTTAGTCTTCCTTTGTCCCAGGGCGTCAGATCACAGATAATGTGATTATTGTATAGGAAATTATTCATTCTATGCACCTTAAAGGAGGGAGGAAATATATGGCCATCAAGATTGACCTGGAGAAAGCATACGATAAAATTCGCTGGGATTTTGGCTATGATACTTTTAATGACAATGGCTTTCCTCCGGAATTTATTAACTTAATTATGTGTTGTTTATCTTCTAGCTCTATGCAGGTACTTTGGAATGGCGAGAAAACCACCAGTTTTACTCCGTCATGTGGTCTTAGACAAGGGGACCCCTTATCACCTTATATATTTGTTTTGTGTCTTGAACGTCTTTCACAGACGATCCACCTTGAGGTTCAAAATAAAAAATGGAAGCCTTTTTCGATTAAAAGAACTAGCCCCCTAATTTCTCATATGTTTTTGCAGATGATTTGGTTCTATTTGCTGAGGCGAGTATGGAGCAAGCTGACATTGTATCTAACTGCCTTGAAAAATTCTGCCTAAGCTCGGGCCAGAAAATTAGCAAGCCGAAATCCAGAATTTTCTTCTCCAAAATTGTATCCAGAGGCCCAGGACATGCAATCAGTACAAAATGTGGTATCCCTAGTACCGATCAACTTGGCAAATACCTGGGCATTCCCCTAATTTATGGCCGAACGTGTGCAAAAAAATTTGAATTTATAAAGGAGCAAGTGGGGAACCGTCTCAAGGGTTGGAAGGCATCTACCCTTTCTTTTGCAGGGAGGCTAACCTTGAAACAATCAGTTTTACAGGCTATTCCATCTTACTCCATGCAAATGCTAACCATTCCCTTGTCTGTATGTGATGATACTGACAAACAGGCGCGTCAGTTCCTATGGGGATCCACAGAGGAGGAGCGTAAACCCTCTTTGGTGTGCTGGGACAAAGTCTGCAAACCCAAAGATTCTGGGGGTTTGGGGCTTCGCTCGATGAGACAGGCTAATGAGGCTTTCCTAGTCAAACGTGCTTGGAAATTTCTCACACAACCTGACTCTCTATGGGTCAGATTGCTTAAAGCTAAATATGGTGCCAATACTAACTATCTACCGAATATGGTTTCAGGACCTCGTTGTTCACATGTTTGGAGAGGCATCTGCAAGGCTTGGCCAACCCTCCAAGAAGGCACCACATGGATCATCGGCAATGGCTGCAATACCCGTTTTTTGACAGATAATTGGTTAGGCAATGAAAGGAGTCTCTTATCACATGCCCTCCAACCAATTCCGAACGAAAACAAGGCCCGTGATGTTAAATCCGATGTCCTTCCTGATGGTTCATGGGACATTGATAGCTTGCGGCAACTCCTTCCACCCCAGATACTTGGATTCCTCACCTTATCCCCCACCCCATCAAACACTGAAGAGCATGATATTGCAATTTGGGAGGGAACTGGGTCTGGGAATGTTCTATAAAATCTGCCTATAAACTTATTTTGCAGGACCAGGAACACATCCACAAGGAACCTTGGCGGACAATTTGGAAATGGAGTGGCCTCCCTAGAGCACGTACCTTCCTTTGGCAGCTTGCCCACAATGCAATCCTCACAAATTCCGAGAGAACACGTCGCCATATGACAACAGTAGATACTTGCCCACGATGTCACCGTGAGACGGAGACTGCAATGCACGCAATTCGCGACTGCATGTATGTCCAAACCACCTGGAACCAACTTTTACGTACTGATGGTAGGCGGCAATTTTTTGTAGGTACCAATGTGGAAGCATGGATCCTAGATTCCCTGACTGCTGACTATGGCCATAACCTAGTGTGCCCGTGGCCCATCGTCTTCGGCATGGCGGCATGGCTAATATGGAAGAACCGCAACGACCTGGTGTTCAATCCTGCTGGAAGCTGTGTCGATCCGCTCCGGCTAAGCGATACAATAGTTCACTATACACACTCTGTTTGGAAAGAGTCCTCTCATCTTGCGAAGATTGGAGCAGGGAACCAAAGAGTGTCAATTAAGATTGGCTGGGAAGTACCAGCTCCTGGGAAGCTGAAGGCCAATACTGATGGTTCATGCTGCCCGATTTCTGGCCGGTCGGGTGCAGGTGGGGTGCTACGAGACTCTTCAGGCAAATGGATACAAGGGTTAACACACCGCCTCCGCCATTGTGGGCCCTTCATGGCGGAACTTTGGGGTGTATATGACATCCTCACGGTGGCCTCCAGTTTAGGAGTAACCGCCCTTGAAGTCGAGGTGGATAGCTTGGAGGTCATGGATCTTCTCCTCGAACGTAGACCGAATCGCTTCTCTACCACTCCCTTGATGGATTGCATCAAGAACCTGCTCCACCAACAATGGAGCGTCACGTTTAAGCATGTGTTTCGCGAAGCCAATTTTGTTGCAGATAGGCTAGCGAAATATGCCTTGTCGATGGATGAAGGCTACGTTGTTTATGATACTACCCCAGATTTTTGTATGGCACTACTGGTGGCTGATGCCAGTGGTGCAACTGTGTCACGTGATTTTATGAGTTGATTCAATAAAGCATTTATTCACCAAAAAAAAAATTGTTGTGGCGATTTTTAAGCGACCGCCATGACAACCCCCGTTTTTTGATTTTTTTTGTGGGATTGAGATCCTCTCCTGTAAAGTTATGTCCTGTTCGTTGAATCGTGGTCATCATTTTCAAAATCATTGGTGAGAATTTATTTATACCTTATTTAATTTTTTTAGTTTTTCTTACCTTACATATTTTAGGGCCATTGATTAAACAAATCAACGGTATTTATTTAACAGGATCTGTCCTGTTCAATACTGTACAGGAGAGAATCCAAATCCTTTTTTGTGGGCTTCAGTTTGCAGGGGTGGTCGACCTCCATAAATAATTGTATGATAATTAGCATTTAGTAAAAGAGGTGGTAACCGCCGCAAATTTGTAGCTTTTGGTTATAAAATTGCAACAGTTGCAATCCCCCTCTATAAATTTAGTCCAGCAAACTTCAAAGTTCTTCTATGGCAGATTTAGAATTAATGGCTGTGGTATAGGATGAATTGCAGACATTATTGCAACAACAACTTGTGGAGGTGCAGACTAAATTACAAATATATAAAATTATTAGAAATGAAATCATACCTCAACAATTCAGAATACAGAAATAGAAAGTATCATTTGGAGCCTAATAAAGCCTGCTTTACATTCTAATTGTTATAGGGACTACCATGTAAATTAAGCTTGTACCTGAGTAGTTACAAATCAATTAAGGCACAATGTATCAGTATACATTGTGAGCGCTAATCAAAGGCACTAATTGCAGAGCAATACAATGGGAAGAAAAAGATACATGCAGCAGTAAACTACAATCGCTGAGATGGCAATGAAGGCCGCAAGTGAAGATCAAATACCTGTGGCAGACAGATTTTCAAGGGCGCGAAATCGACGAAAGGAAAATTGCCTTCAACCAAAAAAAAAAAACAGCATGCACCATAATCAAGTCAACCACTCTATCTATGTCCACCCTGACATTCTCAAAAACGCACTGTCTGTTCCTTTTGTAGCCACAAAGTCCGTAACGCTGCAAAGCCAATCGCAACCCATGAGGATCTACTAATTAATATGCTGGGGGAATAGATAGACAGAAAAGAATTAAGCCATCACTTATGCCCAAAGTCATGTATATTTCATTTTCATACTTTGTATTGACTTATATATTGATGCCATCTATCATTGACCCCCACTCTTTTAATCTTAGATCGATATTCCAAACATATTTATTCTACATGATGAAGATATCAAAGACATTATGACCAAACTGTTGCCTTCTCGGATTTCTACACTTTCTTATTAAATTAAGAAGCACAATGTATGATTTAGAATTCCAAACCATTCCCCGGGTCTCAACTATCAGGCTTTAACTGAAATGGCGATTTGATAGATGGAAGTTATTTCTTTGGTGAAACCGTGGTGGAGACATTCTCGTACGTAGAGGTCGTAAAACTCCCACAACCCGTTTGGTAAAACTCCCGCAATCATTCTTTTTTGTTTTTTTTTGTAGTGGACGTGTATATATAGTCTGTATTTTCGGGGCTTTTCCGGTCCTTCTCTGATGATCGGTAGGGGATATAACGGACATAGGAAATTCCTAAAGAATTGTAGCAATAGTGCACGTACTAATAATGAAAGGATGAGAAGTATTAGTATATAAAAAAAAACATGTATGAGAATTTTGGGAACATTTATGTGGACTTCATAACATTCAGAACTGTTAAAGCTTTTTCCAAGTCCACCATCCTTGAGTGAGAGAAGACTTGGTGTATAGGAAAACATGGAAAACCGATGCTTACAATAAATCTTTAACTCTTTATTTTTCCTCTCCTTGTTCTTGATATTATGCCAAACCAGAATCCTCATATCATCAAAGTGACACCACAAGATGTTCTTCTTCTTCCCATCATCATCATCATCTTCCTCGTGGATGGGGGATTCAAATTGTATAACTTGATGATCTCGTTTTGGCTGTTTTTGCATCGAAGAACTTGGGACATGAATTAGCCTTGTCCACGAGCTTTCCACTCCGTACTCCTTCATAGACCATACTTCAAAACAACTATTATGATGCACTTTGCCAGAATGTATCCTGACTTAACCAATCAAATCACCATTCACATATAAAGTAATGCGTCCAGAATCATAAAATTCATCGGCAGGTGGTGGTGGTGGTGGTGCTGGGATGATAAAACGGACGGATTCATCCTCAAAATCAAAAGCACATATGTTCCATTTGTGATCAACATGACAAACCCAGTGAACAGCACCATTCAGGAAGATTATGGAACCGTAGCTTTTCGGGACATAATCATCATTGTCACCCCAGAAATTCGTTCCAACTGTGGATATTGTTGTTTTGTCTTGTGAATTCAAATCAACCAAAATCTTATACTTATCACTTGACGGGCAATAGAAAAACTGAACATCGCAGAAGTCATAATGTTCGTAACTTTGGGGATCTTTGGGTCCTTGACTCTCCACGTATTCTCCGGTTATGGGATTGCACACGCAAAATCTGCACACCAAGTCCTTAATTTCTGTAACCAGACAAAGCAAGCCATTGCAAGAACCAATAGCAATCCCTTTTGTTATAATTAGGAGGTCAAACTTTGTTTTATCAAAAAAAAAAAAGGAGGTCAAACTTCGCTTCCATTTATTTAGGGTTGGAAGGTAGCCCATGCACGTTAATGAAACCCAGATCAAGCAACAACAGGTTTACCTTTGATGGTATGGCGACAAGTGGGTAGAGCAAGAAACATGGCTGTGCCCTGGAATGCTGGAGCTGTGCAAAATAAGGATCGCTGGTGATCAAGTTACGCCAGGATTTGCATACGCACCTGCACTGGAAGATGGTCTTGAAAGGAAGTCTTGAGACTATGTTTGTTATGATTTCAGTAGGGATATTACTCTCGCTATCCATTGCTCCTCTCGCTCTTGAATCTGGGTTTTCTTTGTTACCCGGATTCCGAATTCAGAGCTTGAGTCCTGAAACTATAGTTAGGGTTTTATTAACGTTTTCTTGTTGGTTGATTATTGGTCCCTAAACCAGGACTATTTATATAATATAGTCTCTAAGCGACCCTCAATTAATAGACAGATAAAGAAAGAAAAAATATGTTAACGATAATTTATCCTGTCAATTAACAGACACGTAAAGAAAGAAAAGATATGTTGACGACAATTTTTCCTCTCTATAAGTCCTCGGGTGTGGTTCGTCTGAGTGGTAATTGGTAAGCGATTTTGTTTCGCTTGAGCTAAGAGATATGAATACCTGAAAGATATGAATACCAGGATACCGAAGTATGGCTACCCTGCAGTGTATTTGTATTGCTATTGACATAAAGTCCTGAAGTTACAAGAGTCCTAATTACATAATGAGATTAGCATACTATTGTACATATCAATGTATTGCTAACTTATCATAACTAACTCTACTAATATTATCTCTTATCTAATACTTCCCTGCAATTGGAGGGTAGCGTTACAAACCAGACTCAAATTGGATCGTTGAGACAGAAAACATGAAGTTCCCAACGATTTGGTAAAAATGTCTGCTAACTGCTGTGAAGAGTCAACACGAAGGACTTGAATTTGGCCATTTTGTACTCGTTCCCTGATGAAGTGGAGATCAATTTCTAAATGCTTGGTTCGTTGATGCTGAACTGGATTATTAGCAAGAAAGGTTCCTGATAAATTATCACAGTGTACCGTGATTGGTTGCTGAGGAGCACAACGAAGCTCATTTAGAAGGTTGCATAGCCAGGTTACATCAGCTACAACACTGGCTAGTGCACGATACTCAGATTCGGCACTACTCCTCGAAACAGTAGCTTGCTTCTTTACTGACCAAGAAACAAGGTTCCCCCCCAGAAAAACACAATAGCCAGTCGTGGACCGTCGAGTGTCCATACACCCTGCCCAATCAACGTCACTGTATGCTGTCACTCTATGAAAAGCTGTAGGGCGAAGAAGGAAACCATAAGTTTTTGTTCCTACAAGGTACCGCAAGATGCGCTTAACAGCCATCCAATGATCATAAGTGAGTGCATGCATGAACTGACACACAGAATTTACAGCATAAGATATGTCTGGTCGTGTGAATGTGAGGTACTGCAGTGCACCTACTATGGATCGATATTGGCGTTGATCATCGGAACCTAGGAGAACACCCTGTTAAAGAGACAAAATCTATTTTGGTTGCATAGGTGTTGAGGCTGGTTTCAATTCCTGTAGATTTGCTCGATCAAAGATGGATTGTATATACTTTTGTTGATGTAATAACAACCCATCTCCGACATGAGTAACCTGTATTCCCAAAAAATAATGAAGATCGCCGAGATCTATCATGGAGAACTCTCGATGAAGAAGTGTAAGTAGTTGTTGAAGAAGGGCTGGTGAGGAAGCTGTGAGAATAATATCATCTACATATAGCAGAAGATAGGCTGTGCCGATAGTAGAATGAAAAATAAACAAGGAAGCATCTGAATGACTGATTGTAAACTGATGCTTCAACAAGAATGATGCAAAACGGTGGTACCATGCACGTGGTGCTTGCTTCAGTCCGTAGAGAGCACGACGAAGCTTGCACATAGGGTCTGGAAATCGTCCATCCTCAAAGCCAGAAGGTTGTTTCATGTAAACTTCTTCCTTCAAGAATCCATTAAGGAATGCGTTCTTCACATCTAGCTGACGCATTGACCAACCTCGAGAAAGAACAATAGACAATACAGTCCAGATTGTTGCTGGTTTGACAACCGGACTGTAGGTCTCTTCAAAGTCTTGTCCAGCACGCTGATTGTAGCCTTGGACAACAAGACGGGCTTTGTACCGTGAGAGGCTGCCATCAGAATTGTATTTCCGGCGATAAACCCAGCGAGAGCCAGCCACATTAACCCAAGGTGAAGGCTAAGGAACCACGTCCCAGGTTTTAATTTGCATTAAAGCATGGTATTCATCTTTCATAGGAAGCATCCAATTGTCATCCTTCGAGGCCTGTTTAAAGGTTTTTGGGTCAGATTGAGCTGTGGTTGAGGTGAGGGCATATTGTGGGTTTGGTTTTCTAATGCCATCTCGAAGATGAGTGGTCATCTTGTGATGGAGAGGTGAAGAAGAAGGGGTGGGTGAGGAAGGCAGAGTTTCGACAGGTGAGGCGGGGGATGCAGTAGAAGTTGGTGCAATAGATGTAGTAGGCGAGGATATAGGGTTTGTTTGTGTGTCAAGACTAGGTACTAGAGTCGTGGAAAGTGGTAAAGAAGTATTTGTTGTTGGGATAAAAGTGGAAGAAACCGTGGGTTGGTGTGATCGAGAGGGAAGAATTAAAGAAAGAGATGGACTCAAAGTGTGAGTCTTGGAAAGAGATATAGATGTCGATCGAACTAGGGCACCTGGAAGCCTTAAAACTGTCGTGGGGTCAAATTGTGGTTGTGAGGAAGGAGGTGTTGGTGTCGTGGAGGAGTCAAAAGGAAAAAAGTCTTCGTTAAACACAACATTACGGGATACAACTACTTTGCAAGAGGCTTGATCATAACAACGATAACCCTTGTGATGAGGAGATATCCCAAGATAAACATGGACAGCAGTGCGATGGGAGAGTTTATGATGTTGAGGACTCATGTTTAAGGGGTAACAAGCACAACCAAATACTCGTATGCAAGAGTAATCAGGTTGGCGACCAAAAGGAGTTTGATAAGGACTAGACCATCCTAAGGAAACACGGGGTAACCGATTTTGGACAAAAACTACGTGGTGTAAAGCTTCAACCCAAAAAGAAGAGGGCAATTTGGATTGAAACAAAACACTGTGAATGGAGTTAAGAAGAGTTCGATGCTTCCTTTCAGCCATTCCATTTTGCGGATGGCTATAAGGATAGGATAATCGTCGCAGAATGCCATGATGCTAATGATAAAGATCAAATTCTTTGGAACAAAATTCCCCACCATTATCACTTTGTAGAAACCGAATAGATTGATTGAATTGGTTCTTTATTTCTGCATGCAATTGCCGAAATTTTGAAAAGACTTCATGCTTGTAACGTAAAGGGTAGAGCCAACAATACTTGGAGAACTCATCTAGAAACAAAACATAGTATTTGAAACCGGAAATTGAATTAATAGGAGAGGTCCATACATCACAATATATTATATGAAACAATCCTAAACAGGGCTCCACAAACGGAGGATATGGAAATTGAACTTGTTTTCCAAATTGACACGCTTGACAAAAAGCGGTTTTATTGAAAGAGGAACAAATTGAAGGAAACTGAGAGGCGAATTGTTGCATCACAGGAGCTCCGAGATGACGCAAACACCGGTGCCACAAAGAACCAGAGACACGAGACACAGCCAGAGCCGAAGAAACTGCCGGTCCGGACACACGAAGAGAATAAAGGGTGCCAGAATCATTGCACCGAATCTGTGGGTCGTGTAGAAGATGACCCTTCACAGAGAAACCAAAAGGATCAAACACTACGAAACACTTATTATCACGAGTAAAACGTTTGATAGAAAGCAAATTTTTTGTAAGTAAAGGAACAACCAAAACATCTAAAAGACGAAAGGAGAATGAACCAACAGAGAAAGTTTTGAAACCGATATGAGTAATGGACAAAGACGTACCATCCCCAACTTGAACAGAGTCAGTGCCATGATACTCTTCATAAGAATCAAGAGCAGCTGGGTTATTTGCCATATGACTTGTGGCTCCAGTATCAACGAACCAAAGAGACCCTGAATCATGCTGTTCTTGGAGACCTGCATATGACCTTTGGGGACAGTGTTTGGCTGTGTGGTTGTAACCATCACACAACTAACACTGAACCGGACCTAAGAGGGATGGTGTCGGTCGATTGGGTCGAGGTTGATTTAGACGAGGTGAAAAATGATTATCAGACTGTGGAGGACGAGGAGCATAAGGAACAGCCGAGGACGAAGACCAAGAGGGTGAGGAAGGGCGTGGAGAATAATTTCCACCACGTCCTTCCGACCACCCCCCCCCCCCCCCCCCCCCCCCCCCCCCCCCCCCCCCCCCCCCCCCCCCCCCCCCCCCCCCCCCCCCCCCCACCACGGCCACCACGCCCCCCAGGCCCCCGCGACCACCACGGTGTTGAGTGAAAAGAGACTGAGAAGTTTCAGACGAAGGAACAAGAGATGAAAAAGTATTTTTGGATTTTCGTGTCTCTTGAGCCAACAACATGGAACGTAATTCAAAGAACGAAGGAAGAGGAGATTTAGAAGTCAAAAGCATGACAAGGTCGTCATACTCATCAGGGAGGCCATCCAAGATTTGCATGATGATATCATCATCACTGAGACGACGACCTATTGACTCTAGGTTATCAGCAATGCTGCGAATGTGTTGAATGTAGTCACCCATCGACTGGGTACCCTTTTTAGAATTAACAAAGGCAGAACAATACTCCATGTATCATGCCTGGACATGATCATGAAAGAGTTGTTCTATAGTTAACCAAACCTCTCGCGCAGTAGGGAAGGATCCTAGACGAACGATGTGTTTAAGAATAATAGGGCTAACTGTGGCATATATCCATGTCACAATGGTGTTATTTATCTGATGCCATTGCGAATAAAGAGGGTTTAGTTCAGGTGGTGTATCAAGTGTGGCGGCCGGAAGAAAAGCTTCAGGAGGTGCACCTGTTCCATCGACATGATCGAGAACTTGATGGGATTGAAAGACGGTATAGAGAAGGCTTTGCCAGACAAGGAAATTACTGAATTCTAGTCTAGAAGGGACATAGTTTCTAATGTTGTTAACACTAAGAATAAAATGAAGTGTAGCACTAGAGGCAAAGACAGTGGTAGCTGAGGAAGAAGAAGAAGAAGAAGAAGAGGTTGAACCAGAAAGAGCAGAAGATGAGGAAGATGAGGAAGACATGGTGAACATATGCCTCAAAGAATGAATGTTGGATCCGCTACCATGAAAGATATGAATACCAGGATACCGAATTATGGCTACCCTGCAGTATATTTGTATTGCTATTGACATAAAGTCCTGAAGTTACAAGAGTCCTAATTACATAATGAGATCAGCATACTATTGTACATATCAATGTATTGCTAACTTATCATAACTAACTCTACTAATATTATCACTTATCTAATATGAGCGAGGCCTCGGGTTTGAGTCTTGGTGTGCCGAAAATCCTTATTTGGAAAGTCATCCTCCATACCCAATCAAAAGAAGAAAAAAAAAATTGCATTAGTCGTTTTGGAAAAATATACATATACAAAAAAAACTAATAATAAAAGATAGACAAAAATAGCAGCCAAGGGAAGAAGAAAAATGAAAGTTCAAAAGCATATACACAGCGCAATCACCTCCTGCAATCAGCTGAATGCAGCCGCCCTCCACAGTCATGCTTGGCAAAACTGAACACCACATGAGAGATTGGGAGGTTTCAGATGTTAATTCATTGAATCGATTGCTCTTATGCTGACTTTACAGTCACACTAGTGTGCAAGGGCAGAGGGTTCTTCTATAATCAATTGGCAGTACAGAGACGCAAACCATTCATTTGGCTGCCCTTTTCTCCATTGAAGATCGATTGTTGGCTTTGGGTTGCACTTAACATGAAGACATTGCCACCTAGGATGTACCTCGAGAACGAGGTGTTGTTTGCTTTGTCTCTATTTGCCCTGTCATTCATAGCTTGAGTCTAGAGCTCATATTCTTCTTCATTGCCATAAACATATCTTGGCGTTTGTGGTGTAAGATTTGTCATTGGTGGGATGTTAAATGGGTTCCACCACCTACGTTGGAGGAGTTCTTGCAACAATGGAGATTCTTGTCAGCTTATAGTTGCAGTTCATCAAGTTGGGAAGTTCAAGCCTTCATTAAGCCAAATATAGGTGCACGATCTGCCCCAACTCTTAGAAAAATGTCTTAACAAACTGATGAATTATATATGCTATTAAGTTTGGTAAAAACCAACAAATTGAAATTGCGGGGGTTAAAACTCCCACAATCTGTTTCGTAAAACTCCCGGAATCATCCTTTTCTTTTTGTAGTGTACGTGTATAGCAAAAAATTTTGGGGCATTTCCGGTCCTGCCGAGCAAATTCCTAAAGAATTGTTGCAGTAGTGCGTGCGCGTACTAATAATTATATTGATCATAGTGTACACAGAATGTGGAAGATGGCTCTGATTAAGTTCTCTTGATGTAGAACTTCTAACTCGATACTCGAAAGCAAAGAAAAGGAAACATTACAGGTAGCCTGTGCATAATGTACATCAAATGGAAGGATGAGAATTATTAGCATAAAAACAATATATATGAGAGAATTTTTGAACATTTATGAGGAGTTCTTAACATTCAGAACTGTTAATCCTTTTCCAAGTGCACCATCCTTGAGTGAGAGAAGACTTTTTTTTTTTTTTGATGCTAACGGAAGTTTTATTTATACACTGGAAAGTAAGTTACATACAGAGTTACAGATATTCATGATAGCATGACAATGTCATGAATGTGTCTGCCAGAATTATTATGAAAGTGAAGTAAACAGAGCAACATTTGCAAGGATACAATCAAAACTGAGGTTTAGAGATGATTACAAATACAGATAGAGAAAACGATGACCAGGGTGTCATGGCATAAGAAGGTAGAGTTATACTTCAAGATAAGAGAGATTTCTGCGTTTCCCTTTCCAATTGATGATTGTATTCGCACTGGCAATTACCCCTGAAGCGCTGTAAGGAAATTCCGGGTGATGGCTCTTAATCCAAAACGTGGCATGAACCAGGACAATATCGGATAGTCTGTCGTGTTCTGTGACTGAATTGTCAAAGATTCGTTTGTTTCTCTCGAGCCAAATAGCCCAAAGGCCGGCATATTCAATGGTTAACCATAAGGATCTGCTACAGGGGAAGGGAGTTAGGAAGCACCACTGAAGTAGGAAAGCTTCAAGTGTTTCAGGGGAGCACCACCTAACCCCCCACCATGCACACAAACTGCACCAAATCTTCCATGAAACTGGACAGGTCAGCAGCAAATGGTCCCTAGTTTCGAGGTGAGAATGGCAGAGAGGACATATTGAATTGGCAAGGGAGATAATGCCTCGGCGTCTGAGAGAGTCTTTCGTGGGAATGCCATTATTGAGTGCCATCCAGATCCAGCATTCAACTTTGTAAGGTACAAGAGATATCCAGTGATAAGGTTTTGAGCGTCTTAGCCCCAATCTCTTGTATAAGAAGTCCCTGCCATTGCAGACAGAGTAGTTGCCGTGCTTATCGTCGATCCAAATGCGCACGTCCTCAGTGTCAGGCTTGATATTGACTGCCGCCGCATCTTGCATCATTAGTTGGTAGTCCGAGGATTCCCAGTCTCTTAATGGTCTCCTCCAAATAGGGGTACAGACAGGTTGGCTATTTATCAGCTCAAGACATGTCGCAACAGAAGAGTATTTGTGCATAGACAAGGAGAATAAACGCTGGTATTTGTTGATGAAAGGACCATTACCTGTCCAATTATCAATCCAGAAGAGGGCCGTGGCACCGTTGCCAATCTGAATTCTTGAGCCGTCCCAGAGAGGGTACTGGTAAAGTCGGTCAGCATAGGCAGAAGACATAGTATTCCTCCAATTAGATGACGCCTTGGAAGAGGTAAATTATGGGCTGAGAGATGATGGTCCTTCCACGCACTTATTTGCAATTAAGGATTTCCAATCTTTGTCGCCACTTTTTGTAAAGCACCAGATCCATTTAAATAATAAGCATTGATTCATAATGTGGAGATCAAGGATCCCCAAGCCTCCGAGATGCTTTGGGACAGTAATCTTTCTCCAAGATACATGACAAATTCTTCTTTTCTCCTCAGCTCCACCCCATAAAAAGCATCTCATGGTCTGGATGATTTTCTTGGCAACCGCAACAGGGAGATGAAACAATGACATGTAATAGGTTGGAAGACCACAAAGAACCAATTTAATAAGAGTTATCCTCCCACCAAGGGATAAATGCTTTCCTTTCCACGATTTCAGTTTGCTCGTGAATTTTTCTAGCACGGGCTTCCAAGCTAAAACCTTTCTCATATTGGCACCAAGAGGAAATCCAAGGTATTTAAATGGGAGACATTCTACTCTGCAGTGAAGCATACCCGCAATATGTTCAACTTCGGAATGATTGATGCCGACCCCAATCACACTGCTTTTTGAGAAGTTGATGCTCAGCCCGGATAGAATTTCAAAAACACGAAGACAGCGCTTTAGATTGAGAAGTGGTTGTGTGTCAGACGGGGAAAACAAGATTGTATCATCAGCATATTGTAAGATTGATATAGGGAGATTCTGCACAGTAACAGGCCGGATCAAGTTAAGTGTGCGGGCTTGAGTCAGAATAGAAGCCAATCCCTCTGCCGCTATATTAAAGAGGAAGGGGGAGAGTGGGTCACCCTGTTTGAGGCCTCTTTCGGGGGTGAATTCAGCTGAAGGGGACCCATTGACCAGAATTGCTCCACGGGAGGAGAAGATGCACTCGAAGATCCACCCATGCCATTTCTCACAAAAGCCCATAGCTTCCAATACTTGCATTAAATAATTCCAATCCACCGAGTCAAAAGCTTTCTTGAAGTCGATTTTCCACAAGATTGTCTTCTTTTTTCTTCTCTTCACCTCATCCACGATCTCATTAGCGAGGAGAGCACTGTCCATAATGCTCCTTCCTTCAATGAAGGCTGATTGTTGGTTCCCAATTATCTGCGGTATAACAGCTTTCAGCCTCAAAGAGAGAATTTTTGCAACAATCTTGTATATTCCGTTGACTAAGGTGATGGGTCTGTATTCGTCAAGGGAAGTAGCCCCGGGTTTTTTGGCAATGAGAGTTATGAAAGTGGTATTAGCACCCTTAGGGAGTCTACCTTTTTCCTGGAACTGCAACAAAATATCAAAAAGGTCAGATTTGATGAGGTGCCAACATCTCTTATAGAAAGAGAAGTTGAAGCCGTCAGGGCCGGGAGCCTTTGAGCTGTCACAGCTCCAAATAGCCCCTTTCATTTCGTCCATAGTGAAAGGTTTCACCAAATCAGCAGCAGTATCCTGGTTCAGGCGACGAAATTGCAAGGAACCAATGGAAGGTCTAGAAGCATTCTGGCAGGTGTAGAGATTTGCAAAAAAATTCCTGCATTCAGATTTCAGTTCTCCCGGGTCATGAAGGTATCTACTGTTGACTTGAATTTGGTCAATCCGGTTTTTTCTACCCCTGTTGCATGCCGACAGGTGAAAAAACTTGGTGTTCCTATCTCCAAGTCTACACCAATTTAACCTTGCTTTCTGCCGCAATAAGCTCTCGTGTTGTCTAGTTCTCACCTCCAAATCCGCTTTTAAATTGTACCAAGATTCAGTTTCAGCTGTAGATAGAGTTCTACAGTCGGCGTTCTTATCCAGAGTATCGATCTTGGATTGAATTTCCTCAATACTAGACTTCAGGTTCCCAAAGACGTCTTTGTTCCATTGAGAGAGGAGGCGTCGTAGCGTACTTAATTTCTTCAGAAAGTTGAAACGACCAGGGAAAGTTTCAGTCGCCACGGACCACATTCCAGTAATGATCTCCAAAAAATTAGGGTGCTCCCACCAGGCATTTATGAATCTGAAGGGGCGATATCCCCTTGGAGAATGATCCTGTGATAACAAAATTGGGCAGTGATCCGAATTCAGTTTCCTCCCAGATTTTAGAAATAAACCCGGGAACCATAGGCTCCATTCACCTTCAGCAAACATTCTGTCGATCTTACTAGCAGATGAAGAATTACTCCATGTAAAACCAGAATCCTCATATCATCTGCGTGACACCACATGATGTTCTTCTTCCTGTCATCATCATCATCATCTTCCTCGTGGATGGGGGATTCAAATTGTATAACTTGATGATCTTTTCTTGGCCGTCTTTGCATCGAAGAAGTTTGGACATGAAGTAGCCTTGTCCACGAGCTTTCCACTCCGTACTCCTTCATAGACCATACTTCATAACCACTATAATTATAATTATGCGCTATGCCAGAATATGCCCTGACTAAACCAATCAAATCACCATTCACATATAAATTGGCATAATACAAAGATGCTTCAGGAGGTAGTGGTGGTGCTGGGATAATAAAACGGACGGATTCATCCTCAAAATCAAAAGCACATATGTTCCATTTGGGATGAACATAACAAAGCCAGTTAAGGGCGCCATTCAGGTTGATGGCGGAACCGTAACTTGTCGGGACACCATCGTCAATATCTCTCCACAAATCTCCACAAATTCGTTCCAATTGTGGAAATTGCTGATTTGTATTGTCCTTGCAAGAAAACCATAATCTTATACTTATCACTTGAAGGGCAATAGAAGAACTGAATATCGCGGAACTCATAAATCGGGGCTTTTTCGGTCCTAGAATCTCCATGTATTCTCCGGTTATGGGATTGCACACGCAAAATCTGCAAACCAAGCCCAGAGTATCTGTAACTAGACAAAGCAAGCCATTGCAAGAACCAACAGGAATCCCTTGTTTTGTTGGGAGGTCAAACTTCACTCGCAATTCTTTAGGGTTGGAAGCCAGCCCATGCACATCAAGCAAGCACAGTTTTACCTTTAAGGGTATGGCGTCGAGTGGGTAGAGCCAGAGACATGGCTGCGCGCTGGAATGGTGTAGCTGTGCAAAATAAGGATCTCTGGTGATCAAGTCACCCCAGGATTTGCATACGCACCTGCACTGGAAGATGGTCTTGATAGGAAGTCTTGAGACTATGTTGGCTATGATCTCCGTAGGGATATTGCTTTCGCTATCCATTGCTCCCTCTCGCTCTTGAATCTCGGTTTTCTTTTTGTTTTGCTTTTACAGGCTATGGATTCCGAATTCAGACCTTCATCAGTCCTGAAACCATGGTTAGGGTTTTATTAACGTTTTTCTCGTTGGTTGATTATTGGTCCCTAAACCAGGACTATTTATATAACATAGTCTCCGAACCGACCCTCAATTAATAGACACATAAAGAAAGAAAAAATATATTAGCTATAATTTTTCCTGTCGCATAAGTCCTCGGGTAAATATGATTGCTCTTATGTTAGTGTGCAAGGACAGAGTGTTCTTCTATAAATCAATTGGCAGTACAGAGACGCAATCTATTTATTTAGCAGCCCTTATCTCTATTCAAGATCCAGTATTGGCTTTGGCTTGCACTTAACATGAAGGCAATGCCACCAAGGATGTACTTTGAGAACGAGGTGTTGTTTCCTTGGCTGATGCTATTTGCCCTTTCTGTCATTCACAGCTTGAGACTAGAGATCATTGTCCTGTGTCTTGACGTTTATGGTGTAAGATTTATCATTGGAATGGGTTCCACCACCTAAAATGGGCATTCTTGTCAGCTTATAGTTGCAGTTCATCGAGTTGGGAAGTTTAAGCCTCCATTAAGCCAAATATAGGTGTAAGATCTGGCCCAACTCATTAGGACTAGTTAATGGCACAATTACTACAATCCGGTTAACTGGAATCATAGTGGAACCCAAAGTGATCTGGCTTACTGCCTACATCACAAGGCAAGATCCAAGGCTCAAACCCTATCTTCGTACATGTGCATCTGGAGCATACAATATGAGAAAGAGGACCCAATTGTGAACAATTTGTTAAAGAAGAAGATTAATGGCAGGAGATGGAGAAGGAAAAAGGAGAAGAAGAGGAAGTGGAAGAGCTGGGTACGAGCAGCTTCAGCTCTCTCTCAGTTCATCATTTATTTCAGTAGTATACATGTATATATAACATAAGGTAGTTGGCATCCACCTAATAAAATATGTGTTTTATAACACTCCCCCTTGGATGTCATTGTGTATTGGGTAGAATACACTTTGGGAGTACTGCCTCAATTAAAACCTTACTAAGAAAAACCCAATGGGATAAAAACGGTAAAAAGGTTTTTTATGTCCTTATACTTTAACGATTTTGTATTTGTTATCCCTCTTCCTTTAATATCACTCATATTGTCCCTCAATTTACGGTTTACCGGGTCATGTTGTCCTTTTTACACCTTATAGCCGGTGAATCGCTTTGGTGCTAACACGAGTCCATAGGGCCCGTAGTCTACACATTTTTTAATATTTTGTATGCTTTTTTAAAAAATTAAATTGTCCGCGTGTCTCTCTTTTTTTATGCTTTTAATCTATTTTATTCGTGGGGCCCGCAGTTCTTTTCGTCGCTCCTCCTTCCTCTGTCGTCTCCACAACACCGACTCCTCCTCTAAATCTCCGTCCGCCGCCACTGTGCTCACCTACTCGTGCCACGCAACCCTTCGCCGATCAAACTCGAAGGCAATCTACCAACCTGCCATCGTCTCCTGCTATGTGCAAACCCCACAATCATCACTCCCTAAAAGACAATTCCATCATGCATTTCTTCAAACACCTCCTGCCAAATGAATACCCAGTAGAGAATTTCTTTTGCTACACCGGGTTTCATACGGTAGATGATAATTAATAACCCGATAGCTCCTCAGCTTAATCTTGCCATACTTGAAGCACATATCAATCAAACCAACACCACGCTTCTCTGTTTGTGTGTCTCCATCTCTCACTCATTTCTTTCACTACACTTTATATCTTCATTCTCTTTAACTCCTTAACGAAAAAAACTACAAGCACAAACCAAAAAAAAAAAAAATATACCATTAACCATGCAGGATTTTGTTGGCCAACAATTCATAGCCTTGTAACCCAAAAACACCACCATCAGACCCACACGACTACACCAACATCAAACACCGAGCATAACCCGACAATCCCCAACTAATCCGCTCCACAGAATCACAAATCAAGCCAAGCCCAATTAGCCACAGGGAGAAGGAAATCGTTCCAGGTAGAGCAGAAGAGGAGAGGAAAGCGTCTTACCACACGGCGGCTAACAAGGGCGGGGAGAGAACGGGTGGGCATGTCTTAACAGCTGCGGCGGTGGTTCCCGATTGCATGGCGGCTTGAATGGAGGAGAGTGGCAGTGACTCGGCGATAGGGGAAAGAGGAGACAAAGCCGGCAAACAGGGCTATGACATCGACGGCTCAAGGCGGCAAAAGTAGGGGAGGAGGAAGAGGGAGGAGAGAGGGAGAATGAGGAGAGGGCGTGAGACAGAGGAGAAGTAAATAGTAGAGGCAGTGGCTTGGAATGGTTGTCAAGGAGATTGAAGAATAGAGGTAGAGGGTGAGAGATTGGCGAGGATGAGGGCAGAGGCTTAGTGAGAGGAAAAGATGGGCAGAGGAGAGAATTATTGAAGGAGATGGGAAAATAATTTAGAAGAGAGATTGGGGGTGTGTGGTGTCAGGGGAGGAATGAAAGAAACAGAGGAGAGGAAATATCAAATAGGAAAAAGAAAAGAGTAGATAAAGAAATAAACCATTAAACATGTGTTTTGAAATTTAATTGGCCGAGAGTTATGATAATATGTGGTCAAACTACAATTAGTGTTTGTATACAGGTCCCACCATCATTAACTTTATTTTAAAAACGATTTGGTTTCTAAAATGAATTTTTTTAAAATATAATTGGGTAAAAAGTGGAAAATAATTAAATAAATGGGTTGTGTGTGGGTCCCACTGGACACGTGAACAACCACTGGCGACAGAAGGTGGAATGGACAACATGTCCCGGTAAATTGTATGTTGAGGGACAATATAAGTGAAATTAAACGAAAAGGGACAACAAACGCAAAATCGTTAAAGTGTAAGGACATTAAAAACTATTAACTCGGATAAAAACTTAGTGAAGGAAAAAAGAGTGCAGTGCGTATTTTACTCCCCCTCATTTTGGCCTCCCTTCTTTTCTTGATGTCGTTGCATGCCAATCATCCTTGTCAACTCCTGGTGACGTGTGCTTTGTCCGATCACTTTTGATACATCATTACTTTAATTGGACAATGCAGGTATCCTTGCCATCTTGCTTTTGTGGTCCCGATGATATAGCAATTTCATGTGTAAAGTTGTAGCAGATGTCCGTCTGTGCTTTATGTGGATCAAATAAAGGACCTGCATCTGCAAAAGCCAACTATATTTTCTTCGAGCTTACAGCGTTACTATAATACCACTTTCATTATAGCCCAACAATAAGGGCAAAGTCATATCTTGCCAATAGGCTTATGGCAAAAGCTTCAGGCTTCATGTTACTAGCAATGTAAATTTCACTTAAATAGGGTACTTTAGGACCAATCTAATTCTTTATGAGATTTTTCATCTAAAATTTTTTCTTAAACTATAGCACGGAATTTGGAATCTTCTTCAGGAGTTCCAATAATATTTAGGTCATAATAATAGTATCTAAATCATTAATCATCAACAATGATAATAGTTAATTCACATATGAACTAATTTAAATAAAACACATAGAGCATATATGCAAGAATCATTATAAATATCCAAATTGGTTCAAACTTTATGAAGATCAACTTAATTTTGTATATTCCCAGGAATTAGTTACTTCAAGCAACTTGAATCCTTCAGAGACTCTCATGCATATGTCATAACTTATGGATCCGTAAAAATAGGCTGTAATAGCATCCATTAGATGCATTTCTAATTCTTTTCATATAATTCCAGACTTATCAATAATAATTTCATCCACCACAAGGGAGTATATCTCCTCACAATTAATACCAGGTCATTTGGGTAAAACTTTGTGCTACAACCCGTGCTTTATATCTCACTTTTATTTCCTTTTCCGCACAAATACCCAGTTAATGACCGATCGATTTTACACCATCTGGTGTACGAACTACAAGTCCGAAAATTTCTCGCTTCACAAGCGAGTCCAACACAGCCTTAATTATGTTTCTCTATTTTGGCCAATCATTTCTGCGCCTACATTCATCAACAGATGTAGGTTCATGATCCTTATTTTATTTAGCGCTATATTATAAATAAAACAAGTATTCCGTCGACGGTTACTTTACGTCGGTTCCATCTTATTCCTGACACTGAATAATTAATCGAGATCTCATTATTTTCATGTGTTTCCTTTAGAACTTTATCAACTGTGTCAGAAAAACCTTTTCTAGAGGACATTTAATGTGAACCTCTACTGGAGGCCATCTTTTCTAACTGGGGTCATCTTATCTTTTTTGTTCCATTCTCTCTTTCGAGAATTTTGTTTTCTTTTGGAACCGAGTATATTCTACGCTTCTTGCATACTTTAGATTCATTTGCATACTATACTTGTTCTTCTGGAACATTAATTTGAACAAGAGCATTTGCAATTGCATATCAATTTCCTGCAAATGAATCATCTTTTGAACTTCATGTTCATACTAATTTGTTTGAGGATCAACAATCACACATTGATAATGCATTTCAATAATATCTTGATCCAGTTGCTTATTTCCTCCCCCTTATGTTGGGTAAACTCTTTCACTTAATTAGTAACTAACAAACCCAACATACTCAACATATATTCCCAGTCTTCTTTAAGGACCAAATATGTTGTGGTGGAGCATTATATACATATATTGTACAATAAATGGTTCGAAGATGGGGATTACTAGGTTCGTGACCATGAACCAATTAAATGGGGAGATGAGCATTATATACATATACTGTACAATAAATGGTCCGAAGATGGGGGTTACTAGGTTCATGACCATGAACCAATTAAATGGGGAGATTTTATGATAAGTTGTTGGCTTGATGCACATAAGTACTGCTGCATGTAAAATACCATTTTCTCAAACTGTAATATTTCGTCAACAATGGTCCTGCAATCAATTGGAGATATTCACCTAGATCTGTTTGGGTTTATTGCCAATGATATACATTATCCATTGTAGAAATATACTAGTATTACCTAGACATATAGTCTTATAACATAATTAGGGATGCGTACCCGCAAGTGGCTTAATCATTAAAATAAGTGCGCACAATGCCAACTTGCACGCAATAGACCATCTAGTCGATGCATCGTAAAAATTACCTAGATGGTCAACACGGTGGATTTATTAGTCCGCGTACGTGTCCCTGAATTATTCCCAAAATTACTGGTGATTCTAGGCCAATCTCATCTTAGGAAGGCCGAGCAATTAATTTTCGCAGCAAACAAACTCATGGAAATTCATTGACTGTAAAAACTTTTGGTTTTTCAATGAATAACCAAATAAATTTCGTGCATCATTATTGATCCGGGATGGCCCAGCCGGTCATGCCAAACAAGATATCCAATAATCAATTTCTAGTTGATCACAGCTTCGGGCTGTGCAAACTGTGTATTTAAACACTTAAAATTGCTAGCTCCAGGCTAGTGCATTCCAGCTTCTAGCTGGATATGTTAAGTTTCAATTACTCAACTACTAGCTTCAGGCTAGCAATATATGTGAAGCGCCCCGACCCGTATTTACCGTAACACAGTAAACACGTGCCGAAACTATTCATTATGATAGAACAGACAGTACAACGTGCAAATATTATACAACAGCAACCAACAATACAACTGTCACCCACACTCGGGGACCATTATTCAATCCAAACACAGTGCTCTCAGCAGCAGCAGATAGTATCAGTAATATACATATCATAAGAACTCAGCAATACAGCAAAATATATCACACAGCAGCACAGCATCTTAAGCAATAGAATAGCAGCGGAAGACTTATGCACATGCAACGGTGGTATGGATCCGGAGTCAGGCGGAGAAGAAGAACAGCAGCCATCGAACGTCGTACCTGAACTACGGAAACAGCTTACCCTACGGGATGAAACCCCGTAGGCGAGGGGTGAGTCCGAAGTGCTCACCGACCAAGGATAAACAGTGATATGCAAGCAACCGTAATACTTAAAAGCAAACACAGATAGGCGACAGCAAAACTCAACAACTGAACCAAGGCCAAAAGAATGCTTAATTATTATTACCAATTTTATCTTCCGGGCCCCCGTCACTGGACAAGCTAGGGTCGTACCTGGTAATCAATTAATCTCGGATGCTAGGTCAAGAACCAATCCACATATCAAATCAACCGGATATTCGGCATATCCAAGCCACCGCGGATATTCGGCATATCCGAGCCACTGCGGATATTCGGCATATCCGAGCCACTGGGTATTCGGTATACCCCAACCTCAGGTGACGTCATGCCAACCAGATATTCGGCATATCTGAGCCTCTGCGGATATTCGGCATATCCGAGCCACCGCGGATATTCGGCATATCCGAGCCACTGGGTATTCGGTATACCCTAACCACAGGCATGACGGGCCAATCAAACCAAAAACCGACCATAGCATCCCAAAATTAATTTTCATACCATCGGGTCGTACCACTACTCTCCACATGACAATTATATCAACATCTCAAATCAATTCCAATCCAATTCCAATTTCATATCCCAATTTCTTTCTCTCAATTTCCACAGTCAATAGTTCAACATCAATCTCAGCATATTATCCACAGAGTCAATATCACAGTCCAAAAGCAACAATAATATCCACAGCAGATACTCAACCAACAATCAACAATTCAGCAGTTCAATCGAACAACAAAGCACACAAGTATTACATGCAACATAACAAGGGTTATCCATCCTCACCTTGGCCGATATCAACTATGAAATTGTTCAGCAAGTTCCAAGTCCGGTTCCTCAGCAAATGGTTCGTTATCAACTCCTATATCAATCAAATAATATGCACATATAAGATGATATGCAAATGCCATGCTAATACTGTATACCGTAAATTAAATATAACCTCGGCTCGGTTA